>OY764962.1:13142622-13328443 GCA_963668005.1 Melieria crassipennis
CTAATTAAGGATATTTAGTGCCGTTGGCATATCGTGAGTTTCATTATTTAAGCACGCCCCCATTTAGGTTTATTTGTAGGTTCATCTTCTTTTTAAGTCCTTTGGCAGCCCTACGCCATTACGTTTACTACGGCCGATAAGGTAGTTTTATAAACAAACAGCAGAATTTGCAAATGTCAAAACATTAATTTGGGTGCTCGCGTGCTGTTTACTTTTAATTAAAATAAAATACAATAATAAAAGTTCAACTATAAGTCTTGAAACAAAAGTATAAGTTTGATTTTCAACGTAAGTATTGGCATCACGCCTAGCACCTAAATAACGTACAAGAAGTCAGCAGCTGCGATGGTGGCCGCCTGCATGCGTCTCCAGTAAAACCGAAATGTGTTTGTGAACTTTGATTTTGCATTATAACTAAATAAAAAACAATGACTCTCTGCAGACGATGCTGTCCGGTTGGTATTGTCGCGGCATGGCCAATCAGCAGACCTCGCAGCCGGATGAAGTCACCGACCCTAACGTGGACGATGACTCCGGCTCGGACGAAGACAGTCGAGACCACCAGGATGGACAGGGTGCGGCAGGTGCGAGTGCTATCGACTATAAGACACAATATCGCTACTTGAAGCGCAAGTTGAAGTTTCTCATTTACGTAAGATTAGCCACAGTCTATAGTTCAAATGAACCTCTAATGCTGGACAGACTTTATTTACAGGAGAACGAATTCTTCCAAGATGCGCTGCGATCCAATCAGCGACGTCTGCTCAAAGTTTCACGTGATCGCGCTTTTCTACTAGATCGTCTGCTGCAGTATGAGAAGCCGGAGAACACCTCCTCGGAAAGCGATGAGACCGACTCTTCAGAAGACGAGGCCACCAAGGAAGCCAAAAAGTATGTAATATTAATTATTTACCACATTAAAATGCATTGTTGAATTTTGCTACAGACGCAAAATGGAACAAACGCCTAACGGCTCAACCCGCGGCCGCAAGAAGAAAGTAGTGGCCTCCGCGCCCAGCGAGAATGCCGCAAGCGAAGCGTCAACAACAGAAAAGCCGGTTCCCACTACAGCATCCGAGCTGGAGCTGCAACAGCCCGGTCACATGACCAACGCCGAGGTAGAACGTCACTTGCAGTCACGTCAACCAGTCATGGAACTGGTACCAGAGCGCGCTCCGGCAACCGTGCCCACGGAAATGTTTAGCAACGAGCCCTCGCTGGACAGTGAATCGAATGATCATCTTATTGACGGCTCGTCGCCCACACACGTGGCCGCTGAGGAGTGTGTACCCATGGAGTACAGCGGATAGATTTAAACAAATATAATGCTTTCTTCTTTACTGGAAATGTTTGTTTTAGTCATAAAAAGAATGCTTATCGTCGAATTACATTTGTTTCAAATATTATGAAAATCCTAGATCTAAACCGTTTATCAACAGCGTGGCTAATCGCCTTCATAACACAATAGTCAGCGTAAAAGTGTGCCAGCAAAGTGGTCCTTAGCGAATTATATTCAATTAAAATCCATAATTGAAATTTATCTTTTAAGACAATCATAAATTGAAACCATTATTTAAAAAAAGTTAGCGATTCAAGTTTGAATTTAAAAATTAAAATTTGTTTTAGACATTTTTTAACCAAAACTACGTTAAAGAAAATTAAAACTGAATTAAATTCCGCGGCATACTTTCAGGCTGAGTTGCAAGGGCTGTTGTTTACGATTTAAACATGCCCACGGCCAGCAGCAGATTGCGGCGGGTAAAGTGTAGCGTCAGGAAGGGTGTTGACTTGGTGGGGAAAGAGCGCAGCAGGTACGTCTCGCCGTCGCTCAAGTCCGGGTTGTGCGATGAGGCGCCGCTTTGTGTCAAGTAGTCCTCGGTGAGTTTAGCAAAATCCCACAGCGTAAGCTGGCAGTCGAGTCCGCCTACCGCCAGGATGTTACCGTCGCGACTGAATGACATGGTGTGTATGGAACCGGCGTGCCGCGCTAGTGTGGTGACCAGTTGGCCGTGCGACAGGTCCCACAGCAACACCGTATGATCAGCTGAGCCAGAGGCCAGGTAGCGGCCGCAGCTAGAGAAGGCCAGCGAGAAAATGGGGCCCTTGTGCCCGGTCATAAGACGCACTAGTTGTCCGGTCAGCACGTCCCACAGGCGCACGGTGCGGTCACTGGAGCCACTGGCGATGTAGTTCGAATTGGGGTGGAACTGCACGCAGTCGACGTCCGCCAGGTGGCCGCAGAAGATGCGAAGTGGCTGGTTGGAGTCAGTGGTCCAGAGGCGCGCAGTCTTGTCGTACGAGCACGAAGCGAAGTAGTAGCCGTGCGGCGAGAAGCGCACGTCCCACACGGGAAACAAATGGCCTTTGTACACGACGATACACGTCCAGGTGTGAAAGGACCACAGGCGGATAGTGGTGTCCTCGGAGCAGGACAGCAACAGGTTCTTCTCTGGCGCGAATACGCAGCGGTACACAGGGCCGCTGTGGCCGTAGAAGACGCGCGCCGATTCGCCAGTGCGGTCGTCCATCATGCGCATGTTGATGTCCTCGGCGTCCTTGTCGATGTCTTTGAGCTGCTCGGCGTTCTTCATTTCGCGCAGCTTGGCTGGCGTCAGTGACCATACCTTGATACTGGAGTCCGTAAAGCCCACGGCCATCATGGACGAGTCCTCGGAGACGTCTGCGCATGTTACGCTGTTGTGCGCATTCAGGACGGTGTAGAAGCACACGGATGGCAACGAGTCCTTGTTCAGCGGCACCCGTTTAGAGGACTCGCGCAGCGCTTTCAGTTTCTCGATTTTGTCTGCGTCCTTCATTTCCGGTAGCGGAATGCGGTCGATGGCAGGCGCATTTGGGTCGGACTTGGACTTCTTAGAGAAAAGCGGATCTTTTTTGGGCTTCTTCTTCTTCGGTTTGTCAGGCGCGTCTGGGTCGTTGTCGTCCTCTTCCTCCACGACGGTGGGAGCAGGCGTTGTCAGCGTTTGAAAGTCCACTTCTTTCAGCAGACCATAGTAGACGCGTGTCTTATTGTCCTGCCGCTTGGCCTCGCCGATCAACGAGCCGGAAGTGGCGTCACACTGCACCTTGCTGCGTGCCGTGCCCTCGTACGTGTCGAACTGCAGGTACTTGGCCACAATATCGGCCATCAGCTCTTGCTTGCGATCCTGTATGTGGCGCTTAAACAGCGAATGCGAGTCCCGCGACATGCGTATGATGAACTTGTCCGTCTCCATGGCGCTGACAAAATCGTTATTCTCCAAGTCGGCGCGCTTTGTGATCATTAGCAGGTTCTGCAGGTCGTCGCGGTAGTAGTGATCCAGATCGGGTCCGTACTTTTCGACGAACTTGCGCGCCTGCTCAGAGTATCCGCCCTGCACTAGCTTGAAGTATATCTGCACCAGTATAGGATATAGCACCATGGACAACTCGTGCTTGTATATGTCCAGCGACTCTTCTACGAATGCGCGCAGATCGGCGTATGCAGTCTCGTAGATTTCCGGGTCATTGCCGCTGCCGGCAGTGCCCGCCACTGTGCCATTCTGCTGATCCTGCCCCTCGCCCAGCACTGTGCTGAACAACGAGTTGATTTCCTTATCATTGACCTCCTCCACTTCCTCGGCACGTATGTTTGCCTCGCGGCACAGCAGCTCCTCCGTCTGTTTCAAGTTGTACTTCTTGATGAGCTTCAGCAACGCCAGCAGGTCGCGCTTCTCCGTCTGCACGCTGAAGCCGCCGTTCATTGCGCTGCTGTTGCTCATGGTGCCGGTTACTGGATATGTTATTGATAACCTGCGTGTACGCGCTCCTTAGTTTGAGAATTTGTTATATTTTTGAATTATAACACGATTTTTTCCTACCGAAAAAACAACAAACGACCCTCTGTTGATGTTTTCACTTTGACTAACTTTTATCACTATTTGTTTCTGGGGAAAGAGTGCTGAACTGTGTTATCGACGGACGAATGGCAGTGGGTGGGTTGAAAAGGTGGCGCAGTGTAGGAAAATTGAACAACAGAGTGATGCAGGTAAGAAATTTTATTTTACTTAATATTACCGTCATTTAACTTAATGCAAACAGTTTTTTCTTACGTATTTTAACCAATCCATCTGATGTTAACAGTTCCAAGAGCAAAGAAAATATTGATTTAGAAAAGACATTGTAAAAATGCGAATGCCGTTGCGTTTTTTTTAATAGGAAGGTGCGATTTAAAAAAATAATCCTTGTTAATATTATTGGTGTGAATAATCGGGAAGTGAATGAACACATAATAACTGGAATAGTGCACTCACTTCCTTTTGCGTTGATTTCGGGTCTAGAGTTCAAAGCATTCTGCAAAGTTCTATTTGGATGGGCTTTGTTGATGTTTTTGTCTTTCTTGTTGTTCTTTTGCTGCTTTCAAATTGTTTTAGGATAATCATTTGACAAACATAACTTTAAGCTAGAATTCAGACGTCTATATTTATGTTTGGCTGAATTCACATAATTTCATGAGATCATGAATTTTAATGATTTTTACTAACCGAAATTTACAAGAAAAGATTTTATATCCAATAATAAAAAAATTGAATTAGTAAGATTTACTTCGTATCCCAACGATATACAGGTCTCCCTCGTATAGCGCGGTACTTCTACAACGCGTTTTCGATATAACGCGATTTAAAAAAACAGCTTTTTTCATTATGTTTTTGAATTTTTTAAATAAAGTATGAATTTTGGTTTTGAGTTGGAATGTACATACATCTTTAATTTAGTACCTATTCTATTTTGGAAAAAGCTTATTGGAACATAACCCTAAAATTTATATGAAAGTTAAGTCTTCTATAACGCGAATCACATAACGCGGAATTTTCCTGGAACGTAATCACCGCGTTATACGAGGTAGACCTGCATAGCATATATTAAAAATTTTAGGAATTCATTGAAAATGGCCACTCTATGCTAGTGTAAACAATTTTGGCAAACATCACAAATATTCCATCATCTGCGTCACTCTGTTGTGCGTTGTTTCTGAATTGCAGTTCGATCAGCTGCCTCGAAGTAACGCAGCTAACTCATCGCAGGTAATGGAAGTGCAATGCATTTTCGTATATTTCGAAATTCGGTAAAACTTTTGCAAGGCAAGTGCATAATGCGCTAGGTCCACAAAGTACTAAAGAAACTATAGATTAGCATCAAGAAATAGTGCAGTAATGCAGGGAGCGTATTGAAATCAAGTGAGATCAGCCGAACAACAAACAAAAAAGCCCCTTTGTAGCAGTGAGTAATCGCTTTTTGTGTGCCGTGAAATCAGCGACGTTGGAGCGAACAAATATTGAATTACATGCAATTGCATAGCAGAACAGTTCGCTCACCGCACCCTGAGTCGTTGTTAACGCCAAAGCGATGAAGCAGCATAGCTACAGTAACAACAGCGGCCGATAGAAAAAACGAAATCGGCAAATAGGGCACATCGTCGAAGCCAGAGAAACTCAATTGCGTTGCTTGTTTAACACTTTGTTTTCATTTTGTTCTTTGCGACGCAGCATTCTCGACAACAATACAGAGCGATAAGCAGCGCAACAACAACTACAAGGCAAGGCAGTAACACAAAGTGTTGGAAGACAGTGTTGGTGACAGCCAAAATTCACAGCTAGCAGCGCCGATAAACTCACTGCTGGAGTGCTGGAGTCCCTAACGGAGCAACAACATGCCCATACTGTATAGTGTGATATCGCGTGGCAGCACGGTGCTGGCCAAGTACGCGGAGTGTGTGGGCAACTTTGCAGAGGTCACTGAGCAGATCATATCGAAAATTGCACCGGAAAATCACAAGCTGACTTACTCGCACGGCGACTATCTCATACACTACATCTGCGAGAATAAGCTCATCTATATGTGCATCACAGACAACGTAAGCCGCACACTACAAGATATGAATAAATAAGATAAATCAGGTGCGATTTTTGCTTGCAGGAATTCGAGCGAATGCGTGCATTTCTGTTTCTGGCCGACATCAAGCAGAAATTCATTCACACTTATGGACTACAAGTGGCCACGGCCATTGCCTACGCCATGAACACCGAGTTCTCCAAGGTGCTGGCAGAGCAAATGGTCTTCTTCAGTCAGTCGCGCGAAGTGGACACCATCACCCGGGTGCATGGACAAATTGGAGAACTGACAGATATCATGGTGAAGAATATTGGTGGGTTGAACATTGTTTTGAATGAATTCGTGTGAGCAAATACGTAGGGAAATCAGTTGAGTTAATTTGTCAGTCAAACCGCCAGACCGATTACGCATACATTTCATTTAACCAAACTTTTTTCTGGCTGGTGAATACCTTTGTTCATTAACCGATGCCGTCTTTGGAAAGGTCCGTTCGTAAGTCAAGACTCCACAGTCGGTATCTAATGTTAAAGAAATATGAATTTTTGTTTATATTTAAATTGAATACAAGTTAGGCGGACGTCCCAGTATTTAATATATTTTTTGCCGGTTCTCCATTTACAGACAATCTGAGAGATAGAGGCGAGAGACTGGAATTGCTTGTCAGCAAGACGGAAAACTTGAGTAATAATGTGGGTATTTCATTCTTATGCTTATTCAAGCGTATGGCTAATCTCTGTTGTCGCTTGCAGTCGGTTGCATTCCGCAAAGCATCTCGAAATCTGGCTAGACAAATGTTCTGGAAGAAGGTGCGCATCTATGTGGTCGTAGTGCTCATTATCATCTTCGTTGCGTATGTGATCATTAGTATGGCTTGCGGCGGGCTGGCCTGGCAGAAGTGTGTAAAGTGATGTGTGCGGCAGTTGCAGTGCCGTATAGTACAGTGAATATTACAATGTCTATATATGTCTGTTTCTCATGTATATTTGTATTACGTTAATCGGAATTTATAATTTAATATGATTGTCCGCTGATTACGATGTTATTTTACTAAAGCAAATTAAAAATCAAAATAATTTATATTGGCGTTATGCGAGTGCAAACACTCGAAGCAGAAATAGCTCGAACAAGCGTTGAAATACCGCTTGCAAGTAAGAGGAATAAGACGTTCAACACATTTCCATTGTAAAATCCAGAATGCGCAAGACAAATGCTGACATATTTATTAAAGTTCAATAAAGTTTTAAGTGAAACCAAGCAAAAGGTGGCACTTTATTTAACGCCCACATAGATGACGTCGTTCACCTTGACAGCGGCGGCTTGGCGTAGGCCCATGTGTATGCCCAGAGTTGGGCTCGTATTCTTGCCAAAGTTGCGGTAGCTGCAAGTAGAAGTGAATTTGGAAGGCATTCATCTCAGACTTGCAATTTTTATACGTTTTCAGGGTTTTCAATGGCTCGCAGTCTGGATCGCGTTCGCCGGTGAAGGGATTAATGTTGGGCAAAATGCAGCGCAAGCAGGGTGCCACCTTTCGGAAAACGGCGTCCTCTCCAATCTTCACCCATTCATATTGGTCCTCCACATACGGCTCCGGGTTGTCCATTTTTAGATGAAAGCTACCGCGGAACTGCATCGCCGACACAAATCGCTGCAGGCGCTTATTCAGATCATCGACAGAGCTCAAATTCATTAGCATATAACTGGTGGCGTCATTAAAAGTGCCCTGAAATATACAGATTGAACAGAATGCAAATGTCTTTTAGCAACTGCTGTGCGAATTACCGTGTCCAATTTCGTTACGTATGGCTCCTTAGCCATGTACCAAGCGATGGGCTTCGTCGGCTTCGAATACGGATAGTACACCAATCGCAAGCCGCTCTCCTTGCCCAGTATGAATTCCGAGAACCACTTGTCGTACTTGGTACCGCACAGCATCGCATCAACCTTGGCGCCAAAAATGGCCGTGTGCACATCGCAGCCGGGCGCCTCCTCTGCCAGCTTCTCGTAGTCCAGCTCCAGCGGTTCCATGTGAGGCGCCGTGATTTCCAACTGGCTGGGTCCCAGCATTTTGGACTCGATCAAAACCATTCTCGGATAGGTACGCGCCGTTACCAACTGGTTCTTGTCGTCGATTAGCATCAGCGCCCGGTCGCGGCAGTTGCCTCTGGACAGGCCGAGCAACTCGCATGCTACCGTCATTTCGGGCGCTAGCTTGAGCGGCGCACACGACTTGATGGGGTAAATGTTGATTTGCTGCAGCGTGCCGACGCGCTCCCACCGCTCGGGCATCACGTCCTGCTTCCAGTACTTGAGGTACCAGTAGGAGGCACCCGACAGCACCGTGACGCCCACGCCGACACCGATGCCGAGCAACGTTTTGGCGGAGAGCCCATTGGCGGTGGCTGCAAACAGGCGTAAACTGAACTTTGGCCAACTGGCACAACCTGCGGACAAGGTGCAACTCACTGGACATTTTGATGTGCGTTGTTGCCAAAATTTGCTGATTTATCTGCTTGCGTCGGTTCTCGGTCGTGCGGTTGCGAAGATATGTACGAGATAAGATACCTCCGAAAAATTTTCCAGCACTGAAGCGCAAGTGATGCACTTGCACTTGTTGCCTATCTGCGAATCAACTGAACCCGCAATTGGCGATGTGTATCAAAATACCAACCAGCTTATGCAAAGTAGGCGGAGCGGAGCGGGCTGCGGTGGGATGCACATACATATACAGGAGAGAGCGCAAATACGAGCGACAACCGCGAAGATTGGCAAAGGCAGAGTAAGGTAGGCCGACTAAGAGCTTTGCACACGCCGGTATTTGGTTCGCCGGAGGGGAGGAGGGACCGACGGACTAATTAGTGTAGACAAGAAAACAAGAGCAGATTCTTTTGAGTAATTGATGGGTGACTGAATGCGGTGTTATCGTAGATAGTTGTGCGGTATTTTTCTGTGCAAGCGGTTTGCTGAAAATGGATGAAAATGGATGAAAAGTAAAACAACAATTGTGTATAACTTAATAGTTGTATAGGTGTTGCAGTATTGTGGTTAACATTTGAGTTATTCAGTTTTATAATATTAATCCAGAGCGTTGACACCCTACAGTAGATGCCACTTTGGAATGACTTGAGTGATCAAGTTCGAAAGTGGGCAATCTACATTGGTCATATGATGCATTTGGTTAGCTGACATGAGGCACAATAGATCATTTTTAGCTGTGTATAACGTATATTAACATTAACATATAACGTATATTAACATTTAGCTAAATCTCATTTAATTTAGAGTTAAAAAATGTGTTGGTTTTATTATTGGGTACATCATTCATTTAATGTTCTTGAATAGGGGAGAAGAGATAAAATTGTTAAACGCACTTGACATCACTTTCTGGCATTTGGCACTTCAGTGCACAGTATATAGTACAAGTCCTAAAGTAATAAAGGCGTAAATCATCCTAAATGAGTGCTCTCTGGTCACTAAAACGAAGTGAGTGCTGTGATAAGCTTCATGAAGAGCGCGACCGCAACTCGAAACTCTCAGTGCTTAAATGAATAAATTTTGTTTAATTGCCTCAGAACATGATACATATACACAAGTAGGTATATTTCTAAAAACTCACGTAGTATCGTACGTGGAGATTTACGCTGAGTATTGTATAGTATTAACACTTCGCTGCATGGCATGCGTCTTTTCAAATATTTGGGAACTATTCTATTCGACATTTAACAGTCGTTCATTCTTCAGTTGTGTCTTCTATGTTAAAACATTTGACTAACGGAATTTTGCGAATTTTCTGATGTGGCGGTCGTCGTCGCTCTGCTGTTTAGTGCGTTGGATTACGAGTACACAGTGACGCCCGACCTAGGCTCGACTCCCCGTAGCAGCCCACACTAAAATATCGATAAAACCAACTCTTCTTTTGGCGGGAGCGTGCTCAGCAGGTTATAAATAAATAAATTTCCTCAAAACTTCTTCCATAAAAACAGGAATTCAGCAACATTTAATTTTTACCATCAAAACTTCATAAGCAACAAGAATAATATATCGAAAACGTATTTTCTTCACGGAAATGAAATCATGCAACGAAGGGTTAAGTCAGTTATTATAATGTTTGTGTGTTTACTGTGTAATTTACTGCGATTTAAGACCATCACCGCAATCGTTAGTGCAGGAGATGAAGCCCTACGTATTGGTCACGGCCGTCGGTTTTGGTGTGGGCACGCTTGCGCTGGCCGGACTCGGCTATCGTGCATGGCGCCGTGGCGGCACGCAACATCCGGACGCAGCGAAATGGCAACATCTCGGTCAGTTGAGCGAGATCTGCATCTATCCGGTTAAGTCGGGTGCTGCTGTGACGCTGGAGCAGGTCGTCTGCGGCAAGCTAGGCCTGACGTCGCAGGGACTGCGCGATCGCTGTCTGGTGTTGGTCGACGAAAACGGCAAATGCGTGTACGCGGGCACATATCCGCGCATGCTGAGCATCAAAGCAGAAATTGTGGGCGATCGGGTGCTGCGTGTCTCGGCGCCCGATTCGCAGCCACTCACTTTGGACTTGAACGAGTTGCTGCGCGACGGCGCGCCGTTTAAGAGGCGGCTGCCGGGCTATCGCATATCGTTGGTGGAGTGTCGGCCGGAGCAGCACGAGTGGTTCTCGCGTGCCATACTGCAGCGCTCGAGTGGCTTGCGGCTGCATATTGCGCTAGACCCCATACTGGAGGAGAGTTGGTGGCGTCACATTGCAAGGGTGAGCAACTGTCAGCTGTATAATTATTCTGATTGCATATACTAAGTATATATGTATATAAATATTGTATTTAGGAATTGTTTCCCGTGATGGTGCTGCACCGCAAGTCAGTGCAGGACCTGAACAAACGTCTGCCCAATGGCCCACACGTGCAGCATCAGCAATTTCGGGGCAATTTGATTATTGACAGCGTGGAGCAGGTGGCCGCCTACGACGAGGACAAGTGGATGTGGCTGAGAATTGGCAATGATCCGGACAATGCGGTGATTTTGCGCTTCAATTCCGATTGCTTGCGCTGCATTCTGGTCAATATCGATGTGAGCAGCTGCGTGCGCAATGCTCAATTCGAGCCCTTAAAAACACTCAAGCAGTAAGTGGCATTGTTGGTACTGCGAATAGGTGCGCTCTTAATTAATGCTTTTAATTGCCAGATATCGTACGACTGTGCCGGCTAAGGAGCCCGCAATGGGCGTGTATTTCGATCTATACCGAACGGGCTTGTTGAAAAAGGGCGATGCAGTTTACGTGCAATACAAATAATTGTGTCAGTACTTAGATACGTTAAAAAGAGTTAATTGACTACGGTGTTGGGAATTTCTGAAACCTAAAAATTCTAGTTATAACTGAAGTGAAAAAAATTGAAAACAACTCAAAGGTGAAATAGTAGTTTAACCAGAAAAGAAACCGCCAGAAATTTATAATAGAATGTTTTAAAAATAGTCAATTCTCCAAAAAATATTTATATAATTAATGTATGATGAATGATAGGCTTAGACCAGTCAAAATTGTGTGAAAATATATGTATTTTAATAACAGTTTCCTACAAAATTGTAAGTCTGCTCCAATTTGATTTTATACCAATAAACTTTTTAATTCGACCTAATACAATGTTTTTCTGTGTTTTTGGAATCCGTATTGGGGACTCTCGTCTGCATATAAGTTAAAAACGATGCAATAGAAAATGTGAACATTTATTGTATATAGAACAAAGTTGTTGTAAAAGTTCATAATGAGTATAAGCGGTAATAAATAAATCCTTCAATGCCCATAACGTTTATTTAAATATAATTTCCATAGATTCCATTACTTGGAATGCGCATGGATATAGGTGCACACAATATTTTCGGAATCAAATCAGGAGGAATAGGCCCTGTGTTTTGTTGACTACTAAAATGCTTCGCACATGACAGCTTTTGGAGAAATATATACCAAACAGTTCATGGTCTTTTGAATTATTTATCCTCGACGTATACCACAGCGTTGGTCTTGACAATGCCTGCTTTGCGTAGGCCCAAATGTATGCCAAGTGCTGGACTGGCATAGTTCTTGAAGAGACGGTACCTAAAGATAATCAATTATAATTTAATGCAATCAGTAGAATTGACTTATGGGTCACATACGTTCTTAGCGTTTTGAGCGGCTCACCGTCCGGGTCGCGTTCGGCGGTGAATACATTTATGTTGGGAAAGATGCAGCGCGTGCAAGGCGCCACCTTGCGGAAGACGACCTCATCGCCGATTTTTACCCATTGCCAGTGGTCCTCTGCGTACGGGTCATCCACGTCCATCTTTAGATGGAAATTGCCGCGAAATTGCAGCGGATGGACGGGACGCGGTATGCGCGTGTTCAGCTCATTGATCGAGGCCAGATTCATCAGCATATAGCTGGTGGCGTCGTTGAACGTGCCCTACGTAAAGAGCGCAAACCATTCATTTCAATGTAAAGCTTTTAGCAAACAAATATTCCACCATTTACCCGGTCATCCTTCGTGATAAATGGCTCCTTGACCAGACGTGAATTTATATCTTTTACCGGTTGCTCCAGCGGATAGTAGACCAGCCGCAATCCGCTTTCTTTCTGCAGCAAGAATTTCGACAGCCACTTGTCGTACTGGACGCCGCAGAGTTTCACGCCCACTTTGGTGCTCCACACAGTGGTCTGCACTAGCTGGCCATCGGCGGCCAAATTGCTGAAATCAACCTCCAGCGGCTCCATGCCGGGCGCGGACAGTTGCAGCTTGCTAGCTGTCAGCATTTTGGTGCCAATCAACACCATCTGCGGATAGCCGCGTGCGGTAATCATTTGATCCTTCTCATCCAGCACCATCAGCGTTCTGTCGCGGCAGCTGTCCAGGCGCAGGCCCAGCATTTCGCACACCACTTCGGTATCCGGCTGCAATTTGAGTGGAGCGCATGACTTCACCGGGAATATGTTGAGCTGCTCGAGGACGCCGACGCGGCGCCATTTTTGCGGTATGACATTGTTCTTCCACTGCAGGTAGTACCAGTAGGAAACGCCAGACGCAACGGTCACGCCCAAGCCCAGCGCTACGCCGTACAACACCTTGTTGGAAGTGCCCAAAGCGGCTGCAAGGCAGGTGACATGTTCAAGTATGGGCGAAAGCTATGCCGATTGGCTTTAGGTGCAGTAAACTTACTCGACATGTTAACGCTGTTCTTTATTGTTTGTGTACCTAGCTGGCTTATCAGAACAACAACAACTACTAGAATCAACTGAGAGCAACGCTGTAAGGTAGACTGAGTGGTTTCGGCTGCGCAGAACAACTGAACCTGATTTAAATTTAGGTGCAGTGAAATCGTAGACAAACAAGTGAATACGAAGATGTGGTAGCAGACATGTGATACCTGCGCGCTGCCGGCTCTACGAAACGAATAAACAAAGACTGCACAAAACAAAATACTTAAAAAAGTTGCGTTAAATACAAGCAAATATTTTTGCCGGCCGCCACTTCTCGAGGCTTCGGTGGCGTCTGCAGTTAAGAGAAAACGATAGCGCAGCAACGCAGAGTGCGCTCTTTGGAAGAGTAATCGGCGCTCTGATGGTGCGAGCCTACATTTATAAATACCATAAATATCAACGGTTCGGTTAGTCTTGTTCGACTTTGTGATTCCCCTGCATTGTCGGTGAAGGGTGCCAAAAATTAGATCTAATGTCTAATAAAAATTGGATGAGAAAATTTGAAATTGGAGAATTCTAATTTAAATTTACTTGTACATACATATATAGTATATTCACCACTAAGTTAGTACTTTTTATACAAACATTTTTAATAAGATTTTTAGCAGATCTCGGCTTAACAATAATTATGGAGTCCTTCGGAGTAAAATTTTTCTATATTGCATAGATCAGTAGATATGTGCGTTCGTTCATGTAGCCTCAAGTCTAATAGGAATTTATTGAATTCGCAAATATCTGGAGATATAGTGTTTACCTAATTTCGTATTTCATATTTCGATATGTTTGGTGAATAACACTACACCTTTTCCTATGTAGAGGAACAATAAAATTTTTGTCGCACATGCCGCATAAAATTTGTTATTCTCACATAAATTGGTTCAAGTTGGTCGCAATGTTAAGATATCGCAAATTTCCCTTTACAAAGAGTACCAACTACTCAAAGAATATCAGGAAAACAAATTTGAACGTTGGAGACTGATTTGGAAAAGTCAAGCTTAGCTGAGGTTAACTTTGTATCAAAACAAAGATAATATGAGCCTTCTCATCGCTTTGATAGAAAACCTTATTCTTCAATTCGAATATATTTGCTGAGCCTAAAATTGCTAACGTGTTGAAAGCCCTGGCTTGCAAATATCTGTGTATGTCTGTTTCTATTTATCCCCACAAGTTCTGTACTCAAGCGAGTCAACGCGAATTTATTTAAATTTCACTCGACGAATTCACTGTGGTTATGGTAATGCATTTTCGGTTACTTTGCGGTGTATCACAGCTCAATGCGCCCAAACGAAAAATCGCATACAAAAAATGTATATATTGTGGTTGCATGTGCTTTTTGTGGATGACAGCCGACGCAATGTGCATGAATAGGAATTTTAATAAAAACAGCAAAGCGAATTAATGGATATTAAAATTATTGGAGTGTTGGTTGTGCTGTACACACTGTGCAGCCAAAATTTTGCTTTACATAAAAAATCGCTATAGACCTCAAAGTAGAGACCAGATATTATGTAACTTTGTATGCAGTTTCTTCCAAATGGTGTCAGTTTTGGATGTTCATTAAACATTCGGGAGGACTTGGAAGAAGATACACACATAATAATAAATCTAAACTTTCAGGTTTCAGGATAGATGAAAAGTTTTCCCGACATAGAACCAGACTTCAGGCGATTTAAAAATACTTTGATTTCGAATATTTTTATAACAAAGTGTTTGTTGGTTTTATATACAGGTGTCCCTCGTATAACGCGGTGGTTACGTTCCAGGAAAATTCCGCGTTATGTGATTCGCTTTATAGAAGACTTAACTTTCATATAAATTTTAGGGTGTTCCAATAAGCTTTTTCCAAAATAAAATAGGTACTAAATTAAAGATGTATGTACATTCCAACTCAAAATCAAAATTCATACTTTATTTAAAAAATTAAAAAACATAATGAAAAAAAAACTGTTTTTTTTTTAAATCGCGTTATATCGAAAACGCGTTGTAGAAGTATACGAGGGACACCTGTACTTACTTTTTATACCCTAAAAAGTTGTGGTTTTTCCTTAGTACATTTACTATGCTAGAAGCCACTAAGGTTCCAATATGAAACTTGCTATCTCGTTTAGAGTGGAGAGTTCAGTTAGGTTAGTAAGGAACGGGAAGCCTAAAATTGTAAGAATTATTTTGGTCAAGGACAGATATTGACACATAAAGTGTAAGACCGCTTCTTCTTTTTCGTTGTATGTTAATCCTAGTTAGGGGATTCAGAAAAATATTTTGGGGGGGGGGGGGGGGGTTTTAAAAAAGTAATTCTTTAATTTGTATGTAGTTTTAAAGTCGACCCTAATATTTCGGGTGTTTCAACCCCCAAAACCACCCCCGAATCCGCCACTGATCCTGGTCTTCAAATATGTCAATGCATAAGGCAGTATCCTTCAAGCACAGGTACAACTTTGCTGGTCGAGGTCTGGTCTAGGTTGAATAGCTATCTAGATTGTCGTCAGTTTGGTGTTGGTCAGGTTTAGCTGGCAATATTCCACCCAGAGTCTGTTGGCGTCTTTAGTACACATAGCGTTAGGTCGGAAGGTAGGCGGCGCAGTCACGTGATACCACGAAAAGTCGAACATAATATCGCTCCAGTCATTGAATCAGTTCGAGTTTCGAAGCCTAGTTTCACGAAGCCTATTAGACTCTTAATAGTCATATCAGCTAGATCCCCTAGATTGTCAAATAAGAAGTTGCCTCGATGACTCTTCCTTCTTCTATATAAATAATGCAGGTAAATATAGAAATTGAAATGCGTTTTCTTCGTCTTCCTCGTCTTCCTCGAAAGCTACGACAGAAGTCGTTTGAAGACAACGTCAACCGTTTTGCGTGGGTGCCACATTACTTGAAGTTTAGTTTGACCAACACATGAAAAACGCCAACAGTGAGGAAACGGAATATTCGTTTTTATTCAAATCTTATTTGTATTTACTATTTAAGTCTCAAAAGTCGTTCAGAAGCTCGAAGTTGCCTGTGGTGCCTCTGTGACCCGACACCCTTAAAAGTTTGATATATATTTTTCTAAATTTTTTTAATGTGAATGCTTTTTTACTCAATATAAACACATAAAATAATCTTTTATAAGCGCGTTTTTAGAAATAAATTTAATAGCACTTAAACTCACCAATTTATTTTTATAGATTTTTATTTCTTTAGCGTAACGTACAATTTCCTGTTTGCGACAAATTATTGCCGACAAAAGCAAAATTAAACATCAATCCCGCTCCTTAGTGCCATCGCATTCTTTACAACTTTTTCGCTGCGTAATCATTACTGGCCACAAATTGAAGAATTTCGCCAAACTGGCAGTGTGAGTGCTCGTAAATAGACAAAAGTACAGAATCGCACAATACGCATAGGAAAAAAAAACTTCGACAATTTATTGAACCGAAACAAAATGCGGCGAGACTGTTTTCGGTCAGACAATAATAATAAAAAAAAAAACAGACAAACGAAAAGCACGATTGAGGTGGACGAGGAAGCGGAAACACTGCAATACACGAAAATGGCAAAGTTTGTTGTTGAAGCGGCGGCAAACAAAAGCCAAGTTTGGATAAATGAAAAACTCGCAGAAATGATAGGTTTTTTTTTTGCTGGTCAACGCTAAAAGCGTTAGAACACTTTCGTTGTGTAAAAAACAACAACAAATGCAAAAAAATAAAAACAGATTTAATAGAAATAAAAAGAAAAGCTGAAGCTGAAAAACTTCTGGGCTGGAGCTCGTTTATTTCAAATTAAAAGAACAGCAGTCAGCAATCCGACAAGCGTTTTCCGCGCGCTATTCAAAGCTCCCAGGAGATGCACACAGACACTCGCACACGCACACCAGCACGCACCGAAACACACAGCCACACTCAACCGCACTAAGTACAGGCTGATGCATTTCCGTTTGCTGGATTTGTACGTCGTACCCCAAAAACATGCACCGGATGCGCTGTCAATCCCCGGCAGCAGCGGCAACAGCGCAGCAGCAGCAGCAGCAGCTGTTTGTCGGCCGACCTTTGTGCGGGGGCCAAACGTTAACCAGCGCTGATGACCACGTAATCAACTGCAACGCACACAGCGGCTACATAAGCATAATGCCACTCCCACAGCCATTACCCACACCGGCAGCAGTGGCTTAGGATCGTTGAATGGCGGTGCGGGGATGGGGGATTGAGTCGGGACGTGGTTTGGTGGGGGCGGCGACTCATCTGCGCACAGCCGGAATGCCAAAGTGCAGGAGTGAAACAATTTCAGGCTATTTCCGCTTCGTATTAAAGTGACATTAAAATTCGCCAACGTGTTGTCGACGGTAGAGGCAACGGCAACAACAACTCGGCACACTCGTACACACCGCTTGCGGTCACAATGAAACGGAAATGCGTCTGACTGACCGGAAAAGTGAGCAGAGTGCAACATGGCTCGTGCGTTGATGTTAACTTGGCCAATGCAGCGCCGCTGACGGCGACGCTGACGAGTGCGAGCCAGCGTCGGGCGGCGGGCATTGCAGTGGAGCATGCAGCAATGCAGCGGTTGTTGTTGTTGTCGTTGTTGCAGATGGCGTGGGCGGTGGCAATGGCGATGGAGATGCTGATAACGTACGTGTTGATGGCCCCGATGACAAGTGTGTTGACAAGTGCATCAGACAGGCGCTGTGGCCGTGCGCTCCTACAAAATTTTTGCTACTCATTTGGTGGTGTGTTGGCTGTTGCTGTCGTTGTTGTTGGGGTTGTTGCAATTGTGCCGCATGCATTGGACATTGAACGGCGCACGCTGGACATTGGGATACGAGATACTGACGGCGCATATGAATCGGGGTGAAGGTTTAATTAAAAACCGTTCTTAGTTTGTTGACATAGTCAAATTTTCAATCAGGCGCCACCACGCCCGCGTGTCGTGTTAATAGAAACACACGTACGCACACACACACACACCAGCACACAGCGGCAGGACAAATATATACTCTGAAACATACATATCGCTATGCTCACCCGGACATCTGTGTATCCGTTTGAAGAGTGCGGTGCGTGGTGCACTGCTGCGGAAGCATGCGACATATTTCCAATCAATTGCGGGAGTCCGCCCCTCAGTGGGGGGTAGTGGAGAGCTTGTGGGAAAACAATGTTCATTTTGGCAGAAAATTAAAAAAAAAATGAAAGAGGAAATTTTGCTTTATGAGCTGAATTAAAATATCCAATTAATATGCAGCAGATATAACATAGCTACAGCTCGTCTCTAATGCCTCTGGGGCAATAAATACAAAAGCGACAGCTTGTCATTGGCTTCGCTAGTAATGTATACTTTTCATCATTGGCTACATCGACGTTTCTAAACATTTTTTCATTTAATAGGAATTGAATTAAAATACGTGCAGTAAAGCATTGACCAGAGTGAAAAACATATTTTTATCAACTGTTTGAAAAATATATTTTTTACGGTCTATAACAGGTTGCCACATTAAGAAAATTGATTTTATTTAAACAAGCATTGGTCAGTGCACAGAAAACATTCCAATAAGATATACAAAAAAGGAAAATCCTTTTCGAACAATCGTTTGTCCTGCAATCGAGAAAGCCAGCTAAAGATGGGCGAAAAATTGATTTCAAGTTTGGTGCAGCTCATATAGTCGACCTCACGTCCGACCTCACGGATGCACTTGGAGTTGAGATATTGAGTGGGATTTGTTTAGGGCACATTTTTCAAAAATCATCAGCCTTTTAAAATAAAGATTCAGTTTTATCAAAAACAAAGTTTTCAAAGAGCACCAAAGAAATTGTTGAAAACGTGTCTCGTTCTGGAAAACCTTCAAAATGTTTAAGCGATGAAAGTATTCAGAAAGTAAAGAATATTGTGCTCAGTAATCACACGGAACTGTTTGTTGATTTTTGGTGAATATTTTGATCGTTCGCTGCATAACTTATTTCAAATATGCTGAATTTTCTTCACTGTAAGTATTTACTAATATATAACAATCAGGAACTCTGCCACATTCTTAAAACTCAGCGTATTTGCTGACATGACTCGATTAACCCTGCATTACTATCGTCTATTGCACTAACGCCATTACTAATTATGGGTGTAATCCACCCACAACTTTTGATTATCTGTTTTACTTATCCATTGAGGCAAAATAAACAAAAATCAAATTTTTTCGTAATCAGAACATCATAACATGTAAAAACAAAAATAAATTATTAAATTTTGTTAATTCATTTATTTAATATATAAACATTTGTTTATGTGCATCTCATTTCAAGAAAAAAAATATGAAATAAAAAGTTGTATTGGGAAAATAGCCACATCTTGCACATAATTTAAGCTATGTTTCTTGGGCTTAGTGATTTAGAAAGCTAAAAATATAAGTAAAAAATATTTATTTAATAATTTTTTTCGGATCGAGGTAAAATTTTGCGTAAAAACTCAAACAGAAATCAACAATATACCTGCTACTTTTAAAGGTTACACTGTGCGACAAAAATCAAAAAATTTCCAAACACACGAAAAAACGATATACTCGCGAAACTAGGGGCCAAATGTAGTAAAACTGGGTTTTTTGTTTTTCTCTCTGACGTCAGGATTTTTTTTTAAAACTCTTTGAAATTTCAAGGATATGTTTATTTCAATGAATTTTTTTTTTAATTGAGCGCATTGAAGAATAACAATATTGGTATCAAATGAAAGAGAAAAATCCTTAGAATCTTAGAAAATTTAATGTTTTGGTGCAAAAGGATGAAGAGGTATTGAAAATGTGTTTTTAACTTTAAACTAAACCTTATCCTTGAATATCCTTGGAAATTTCCAATAGTTCTTTTTTGTTTTTTAATATATCTTAAGGACTAATATGTACACTACTACATCCTTGAATTTCGTACTTCTAACTTTATTAGTTTAAGATATAATGTTATAAAAATTTTGTTACTTATCCTAGAGCATAATTTTTAAGGATTTTCTACTAAGTAAATGGTCTATACGTTATTTAAAAAATTGTAGCCAAAAAGTGAATAAAAATATATAAATGTATTTTATAAAAAATACAACTTCATTACTAACAATCGGTGTTAAGCATCCAGCAATTTTATAACGCCACTACTATCGTGGGTGTAACACACCCAGTGACTTTTGAAAACAATTGTAAAAAAGCATCAGCTTTATTTATGCAACTGCAATGTACTCTAAAACCTTCCGAAGTATGCAAATGTGGATTACATTATAACTTTATGTTGGTTTTGGTTAACAAATCTATATTTTACTAAGAAATTGAACTCACAGGGTGGATTCCACCCTGACGATAGTAATGGAGGGTTAAAGGACAAAAGACAAGCCGAAAGCAATATCACTTATTACCGGTGGAAGATACCGTTTATAGTACCCCAAGTCGCACAACACTCCAAGTGATACTCATTGGCTTCATCCTGCCGGCTACGCTCCTGGCCTACAACCTCATAAAACATTTGTATGAATTGAGTTTTTCGAGTTGATTCGTGTCTTCACCATCAGACGTCGGCGGTGGCATAAGAAAATTCGGCACTTTGGCTGCCAGTTGGTGGCAAGCAATCAATTTCAATTATTAAATCGCTGCACACATTTGACGCGCAAGTCAAATTGAAATTGAAATTTGAATTCGAATTATATTTTCACAATGTCTGCCGCGAGTGTGTTTGCTTATTGAATTAAAATTGCAGCAGTTCGATTTGAAATCGATATCGTCTAGCGGAGAGTAAAAGCCAAGGCGGCAGCGGCATTTTCGCATTTTCGCCCAACTGCACACACCAACACATACATACATACATTACATAAATCCAGCCGTATTATTGACTCGCTGACTGTCGAATCGCTATTGAGTTGGCGCCAAAGGTAGAGACAACAGTGCGGTGAACGAGCGTCCGTAAGTGAGTGTGTTCTGAGTTGTAACCGAAACCGCACAGCGAAAATGGTAATGTGTAAATGACGGCGCGACTGTCGGCGCTGTTATCGCGTCGTGTGGCGCTCAGGCAGCGCTTTAAGAAATAAAGTAATTTCGCCGCGACAGAGGGAAATTGTTATCTCGATGAGCGAATCTCTTACGCAGCTGCGCGGCAGATTGAAAAATGATTTAAAGAATTTCATTTGCGCGCACCACGCGGCGTATACGCAACATAACGGCGCAGCCCAAATGAAACGAAACGAAATGAATGAAATGAAATGAGGCAACGTTTTATTGCCAGGCGGCGAGGCGCGCGTTGCGCATGCAGCGCGCAGCAATAATAAATCAAGCCGTGCGAGAGGCGCAGGAAGTCGGTGGCAGCAGCGCGCAAAATGAAGAGGAAACACACAAAGCGCCGCACAGGCCGTAGGAAATGTGTCGGCGGGTTGGGTTGGCGGAAGCAGGCAATGAATATTTAATGCAAATTTTTGTGTTGAAATAATTTCAAATGAGAAAAAGCAAGAAGCGAGGAGCGAGCGCTATAACGACTTGCTTTGTGCGCGAATGTGTAGGAATTTTAGCTCGTGCAACGTATGTGTGTGTGTGTGTGTGTGTGAGTGTGCGACAGCAACTGGGTGTTTGTGTGAGCGATGGGTACGTGTGAATGTGATTTTTAGCCGCTTGAAAGTTGACTTTTTGAAATGTAAATTGGTCGGATATTGCTTCGTTCGAGTGGTGGAAAGCGTGAAGAGGTTTCAATCACACACACACACACCGACACACCGACACATTATTATTCGATTAACTTGTTTATGTGCAACAGCCTAAAAAAGCGCCGCTCTTGGTGCGGATGAATTGGCGCCTTTATTAAAAAAAAAAATATGCTTTTTATTGCTTTGCGCGCACGATGAATTATTTTTACGCTTGATTTGCGCAGATTAAAAAGCATATTCGCAATATGGCGCTATGCCATTTCTTTAACGTGCTTTCATTTTGCTTTCAGAGCCGAAGAGGAAAGGGGGGAACTGCGTTTCAACGCCACACTGGCATAAAAACGTTAATTGCCGCCACATAATGTCAGTAAAAATAAAACATTTGAAATGGCAAACATTAGATAGGCCAACAATGGCAACAATGGCACCGCCAAGTTAAGTTTTTATCTGCCATTTCAACTTTCTTAATAACTGCAAATATGGCAATAAGCAACATTAACGAGGCACATAAAAATGTCTTGTCTTGATATGAAAGCAAAGGCATGTGCACTCTAACATGTGTGTCCTTATGTCCTTGACAAAGGAGCTGCACCAATGCGTACTTATGTAGGCTGCTTGTCTATTTTGTAAAACGCCTCGAGTTCTTATCTCTGGGGCTTCTTTAGCTCTGCAACTAACCGAGTAGATTCGTATCTTTTCTAAATTTTTATTCTCGAATAACTTTAATGACCTGCGCCGGACAACGTCATCAAACTTTGCAGAACGAACAAATGTGCGTCAAGCACACTCGAATTCTCGGGGGTGTCATTGCAAGAAATTCTTCTCATTGTTCACCCTCAAACGATAAAAAACAACGTAAACAGCAAAGTTTCACTGCAATTTCCCGTATACACCAATTTCTGTTGTGCAATTATCATGGCGACTGCTTTCTTGCTCGCACCCCATTATGTTGCTCATATGTGTGTTTGTGTTTGTATGTATGTATGTATGGCAGCACTCGTTTTGTTGCGAAAAATGTGGCAACTTTGTGCGTCCACAATCTGCCGAGTGCTACGACGCCTTGGAGATTAACAAATAAAACAATAACGAATGTAACTGGCATCAAAGTGAAAACTAAAAAACACACACACACACATGCACACATAACGCCCTTGAAGTATGCTTTGAAATTGACGCAAAGTTGAGATCGAAATGGTTTCGGGAGCGCTGCAACGCTGTTGGCGCATTTAAATTGTTTTTAATTTATCTGTTATTATTTTTCTCGTGCAGTTGTTGTTGTTGTTGCGTAATGTTTCTGCGCTGCAGGCTAACTGATGTGCCTGCTGTGCGGCATGCAGGAGGCAGCAGCGGGCGTTCGGTTCTGCGTGTGTGCGAGTCAGACAAGCCGGCAGTGGCGTGTGTTGTTGTTGTTGCAGTTTTTACGTCTTTTGCGTCTTTGTTGTTGCGCTTGTTGCAGTTTTTACATTGGCAACAATAGCCTGAGCTGCTTGCAGTTGAATTTATTGGCAACGCGAGGTGTGTGTGCATGTGCGCGGGGCGTGGCGTGGTGTGGCGAAAGTAATAAAACTTTAAAATTACTTTTTCCTTTTCAACAGCAGCGGCTGCAGCGCAGAACTTCACATTTGACAAGAAATAGAAAAATTTATTGCACAAGTGAGTTGGAAAAAATGTTCCATACGAAAACAAGCCAACGATAATGGAGCACGCCAGAACTTTACCATTGTGCGCACAGTGGGCCAAATGGGAAGTTTTTGTGTGGATGGTGCGAAAAATTCTGCACAAACGAGCGAAGTTATCGCGAAAACGTTGCTATTGCTATTATTGTTGTTGTTGTTGTTGTCGTGGCGCTTTTATGACAAAAGGCTAAATGAATTTCATACTTCATTAAGTTGTTGTAATTTTTTTTCGCTACGCTGCTTTCTGACAGCCGTTCGGAGGCGTCGGCGGGCGGAGCGATTACTTTTGTCATTGTTTTTCATAACAATTTGGCGCTTGGCTGTTGTAATTTTACTTTTTTGCTGTGCGCTGCTTTGTTTGGCGCTGCTGCTGTCGCCTTCTTGCGACATTCTTGATGACTCCAAGTCAAACAAAGTTAACGAAGGACATGCGAAACAACACCAAAGGGAATTTATAACTTCATGAACAGCTGACAGCCGAGGGTACAGTGCAATCATTTTCTTTTGGCCGCTCTCGCTCTTCACTCTCGTTCTCCTTCTGTCTGCATTGTGCTGGCAGTTTTGCAGTTGCTGGATGCGAGCGTAGATTAAAAATTGAGCGGTAAAGGGGCCAACAAAAAAAAACGGCAATGTAAAAAGAAAATTAAAACAATGGAGCGCTCGGCCAAATGAAGGAATGAAAGCAAAAAAGAGCAAAGAAGACGATGAAAGTAAGGGGAGCAGCAAAAATGAAACTAAAATTGCATGTGATAAAAACGCCAACGCATTTGGATTCATTATAACTTTTATCTATTGTGGCGTCGCCGTTGTGGGCGATGATGTTGACGATGATGTGGTTGTGGCCAAGACGGGAGGAGAGGAGAGGCTTGTGGTTGGCACGGAACGACAGTGGAAGACACCAAGGCTGCGATAATGATGACAATGAGGGGAGAAAAGTGGGTGCAGTAGAGAAAATCAAAGTGACTATACGCCAAGAACCCAATTTCGGGTATATAAATTACTTCTGATCACTTGAAACGAATGTTTTGAAGGACTTTGTTTAGGTACATATATAGAAGCCATCAAATAGAGCAAACTTGAGCTATTCAAGCTCAAGTTCTCACTTCAAGATCTCGCTTCTCTTTGACTTCAAATCAACTGGTGGGAACGGAAACAGTCAAACAAAACTCAGTAAACTTTGCGTGTGTCCTGTCCAGACTCACTATTTCTTACATACACCTATCACCGTTAACTCATGACACACCTGCAGCATGCCAACTACTACATACATATATCTCAGACTTGATACTGAGACCGTCAAATTGCCATCAAATTAATCATGCGTGTTAAAATTAAATTGTTCTCGTTAAATCATCCACATCTACGTGTTGATGTTTTTTACCCGCCAAAGTCTTACAGTCTCTAAAACCGCTACCAACAGTTGGTCTCGTTCCCACTGCTAAGCCGCCAGCTTCATTCCGAGCTGCTTCCACCCAGCAACGAGACCACTTGAGCTTGCACTCCGCACTGAGAACTGAGCTGTGGGCATGGCCATTTCGTTTTCAAACTGTTCGGTCAGCGTGAAATTATTTTAATGAGTTCAAAAGTCAAACAATTTGCATTTCTCCGTGTGGCTGCGTCCTTCTGTCTGTATATGTGTGTGTGTGTGCGAGCGTGCGCGCGCACTTGCCCAGCCTGAAACTTTTATGAAGCGTGTAGCTCGAATATATGCAGCTGCCTAAGTACTTGCCGCATGCAACATTGTGGCAGCGGCAAAAAGTTTATTTGCATTGGCCAGCGTGGCGAGCGCGTTCGCCGGCGTCGGGCGCATTTTTATATGAGTTAAATTACTTTGGTTTATTAGCCACAGAAGTAACATCAATTAGCACCGCCGAGAAATGCGAAATATTTGCCTTGGCTGTCGGAGCGTGAGTTGGATATTTATGCGGGCAAGTTTGTGGCGCTTTGTTGCGCCGCGAGAGCTCTTGAAGAATGGAGCAAAGTGTGTGCTGGTCATTTGAGGACATTTTATGTTATAATTTTAATTTTTGTGTTTGCACATTCTGTGCAAGTTTCCAAATATTTCAAATATTTTATACTCGTAGCTAACCACAACATTGAGAGATTTAAATGGATTTTGAAGTTCAACCACAAAATGACTTCGACTGAGTGTCGAGTAAATTTGGTGTGAATTTAATTGGTTCAACCACAATGCAGACATAAGCGACCATTGTGCTGTCAAGAGGGTAGATCTCTATTCTATATCAAGTCCATTAATAGTCAGTTACTGTCTAAAGTTTTACTGTTATTGGTAAAAAAGATTATAGTTTAAGTACGACGAACTGTATTTCAATTTGGGCACCCCAGTGTTGCCAGATCAGGAGATTTCCACGTAGATTTAGGAGAGGAAGAATTGTCTAGGAGAAAATTTAGGATATTTATATTTTACGTTAGGGTATGTTTCTGATCCTAAGTGGATTTTTAGGAGAGTTTTGGATAACGAAGTATTGGGTATTGTATTGGGAACAGTGGCAGCAAAACATATTTTGGCAACTATTTTAATAGTCACAGCATCAAATTGTGTTACAAATTTGTAAGCTTACACAATGTAAGCTCGTTCTATCTCGTTCTCACTTATTTTTGTTATAATGAAATCCCGCCAAAAATTGCACTTTTTATTTAATTCATTTGTTATATGTTTCGTTTTTGTTAACTTTATGTTGTTAAGCTGAAGATGAATAAAAAAAGGCTGTATTAAAAAAAATTATATTATATTTCATATTTATTTTATTATATTTCTATATTTTATGAGAAGTTTCATTCTTTTAAAATGACGCAAAGTATAAAACACTTTTAGGAGATTTTTTAACTTTTGGGAGGAAATTTTGTTATTTTTTTAAGATTTAGGAGAAAGTCATTTCAAGTATCTGGCAACACTGGGGCACCCTTCGATGGGCAAAGATCTTTTCTTAAGCTCTGTTTAGTGAGTTCCGCTCAAAGAACATTTGGAGCAACCGATTTTAAACTACAAGACAATTTTTGATAGTTTCCGCAGTGTATTTCTGAAGGTTTCTAGCAATTACAGTAGTATCAAATTTTAAATCTCTAAGCTCTGAACAAGATTTCAAGGCTTGGTAGAGGCCTGGAGGTATTCGTTTTAAGATATCAAAGCTTCTAAGCTATTTTTTAAAATAGAATAGCTTCAGAAGATCCCACAGCTCATTGAGATAATATTTCTGGAGCTTTTCATTTCATTTCATTTATTTCATATATTCATTTAAATAATCATTGCACAATTAAGATTTAATCTTTCAGCTATCATTTAGCAAAATACCATAGTTTCTTAAGACACCAAACCTACTAAGCGAGCACCTTTCAAAAGAGCAAAAACTTCTCTAAATATCCTACTGGAGTTTCTCAACTATTTCTAGAGATACTACAGCTTTTGAGAATACCATAGCTTCGAAAGTTATCGTCTCTAGAGATATTATATTTCCTAAGCTACAAAGGTACGACACAAAATGTCATTTCAAGAGAAATGATTTCTTCTACAATTTCTCCAAATACTATAGCACCTCAATCATAGCTTTTAGTACAATTGGATATCGCATCTTACGCCCCGATTTTTATAAATTCCATAACATTATAGTCATTCAAATCATTTGACACAAATTCCATTTCCAAATTCTTATCTCCTAACCGTGACATCTTTTTAGAACCAACGCAATGCTTCGCCTTAGTTGGAGCAACCCCTTCGCGCGGGTTCTTTGTGAAGTAAAAAAATTAGAAATTGTCGCTAAGAAATTAAACAGTATTTGAAGCGCAGCGCCGCCACATGCTGCTCCCGTATTTGCTTTGTTAATTTGCACCAAAAGTAATTCACTTTGTGCCATCCACAGCCAAGTCGCGTTTTAATGCACTGCCGTGCGTTGCGCACTGCGGGCAATTACGAGAGAGTATCTAACCAGCCAGGAGACGCCAGTCACCAGCCCACTGCACACGACCGGATGTTCTTTTGCCAAGTCATTGTTGAACGCGGCGCCGTCTACGCGTAATTTGCATAATTTTTCTGTGCGTCGCTTTTTGGGCCTTTGTTTTAACTGTTCACACTGTTGTTGTTGTTTATGTTTTGGGTGAGAAAATTAGCGTCTGGCTGCGCTGTTGAGTATCTAATTTAATTATGATTATTTTCATAACTCTGACATTTGTTGTGGCGTTTTGTCTGTTGCCGCAGTTCGGTTGCGTTGAATTGCTGGCCGGTTGGGTGAGTAGGTGAGCTGAGGAACGGGGTGCGCCACCCACTGTGCCACCAGTTGCACATTAACAGGCCGGGACTCGCATTTTTTATTGCTTTTATGGTTTATGTTAATTCCTTCAATTGTTTGCGATATGAACTCGAACGTTTCGCAGCGATCTAATAAAACATTTAAGCGATAAAATCGAGTGAAACGCTGCCTGAAAATAGGGGCCGACCGGCCGACCGACCGGCTGCTGTGCAGCGGTCGCAGGGTTTCTGTTCTGTTGTTAATGATTATTGCATGGCTTTAATTAATTATGACGCTGGCAAAGCGCGCGGAAAAACCCGCTTTCATTTATTTAAATGTCGGCGAAAGTTGTGTTAATGCGCGCTTCAGCTTTTATGAAATGCCTTTCATCTGCGTATTTTTGTTTTTAATTTTTTGTTTTTATTGTCGTATTTTATGTTTTATTTAAAACCGCATGGCCACCGCTGCTTAATCCTGTGAAAAACAACAACAACAACAAAAAAGGCAAAACAACTGCTGCAAGCACGCATTATGCTGCTCTTTCGCTGGCTTTATGAGTGTGTGCATTGTTGTTGTTGTTGTTGCTGTGTATGCTTATGCTTGATGGCGTTGTTGCTCGCATCATCATGCTTGAAAAAGTGAAAATTCCATCGAACCACTCGCGCGCATTATATCCTTTGTTTTTGCGCGGGCGGCGGCCCGACAGTGCGCCTGTAATCTCATTTGGTCAAATGGTCAACCACATCAAACATCAAAGAGATTTTTCATTACGCTGCCGCATTATGCACGGCAAGGCAGCAGTTGAACGACTGACCCAGCCCCAGGCCGACCCCCGGCCGCTTTGCCCTTTCACTTTTTGCCTCAGTGGCAGTGTTGCAGGCACATGGCGGCGGAAGTAGAAGTTTGACCGATACACACAGACACACAGAGTGATGCAAATCTGTTGCAACAACAACAGTTAATTAAATACAAATAATTTTGGTATGTTGCAAGAACTTAAACTTTGATATGCGCAAAGCGCGATTGTGGTTTTAGGATTTTCGTTCGTTAGTAGAAAATCATAATCTTCTTATTGCGAAGGCTTGGAGATCTTAGCGACTCAAAGGGCTCTCATCAGGCTCTCTTACTTGCCATGCGGCTTGGTTGAGGTTGGGAACGATTTCATTAAAGTTAGATTAAATGCGGCTGTGTTCACTCGAAGTTTTTGCCATCTAAATCGGAGAAAAGTTAAGGAAATTGGCTTGAATTGCCGAGCGATGCTGACCTGGTTTTCTGTTAACCTTTTCGCTACAGATTTTTACTGGGGAAAGTTAAAAATTTAAATTTTACGTCTTAGGCTTCTGTGTGGTTATATTAGTAACATTCCATAAGACATTTTTTAATTTGTATACTCGGACCCTGTATTTTAGAGTGTTTTTCTATAAGAGCAACCACATTGTTGTGGCTGTAATAATTACTTAAATAAAAAACTTTTTACGCATAACGAAAATGTGAATATTTCTTCATTTACTTCAGCCAAAATTAAAAAAATAAAGTACCATGAATATATATGAATAAAATAACATGAAAGAAAACGTCAAATTAAAAAGTTATCTCAAGTTTTCTGATTCTTCTTCCTTTACTATGTCAAGATATAGCATTAAAAAACGGGTATACTTCTCTTCTTTAAACTTAAATATTCAGTTTGTTAATTTCGTATTTTTCCTATAACTTTAAACTATTCTAAGCACCAATAAAAAAATGTATTCCTGGAACCATAGAGGGTTCAGACGTCCACAAAGTAGCATGTGCCATATGACAACAAAATAGCGAAAGGATTAAAGTGAAAGTTCAACAATCAGGGGACGAACCCATCTTTCCTAATAAATAGTAAGAAGACATTGATTTTTGTCAGATGGAAACCTGAAACCTTTACTAGTTCGACTAGTTTAGGCTGAGTTTAACTCGTCTTTCCTTTCCACCCGAGGAAGGATTCCGTTCAAGGATTGATTGACAACTATATTTACAGCGACATTCAATGGACTAGTCCCACAATTGTTTCGATATTTGACAGCATATTCAAACGATTTATGTTCTGCAAAGTACAACAACTAAGGACACTGTTCAATGATGTAAGCAAATGTCGAAACATTTTAACTCTCAAGAAACGCCATTCTCTTCCGCCAGCTCATCGAAATAGTCAAGCGAACATAAATTAATTTTGTCCACATTTTCACACATCTTTGGTTGCCAAATTAAACGTGCTTAATTGACATAATGATACGAAATTACCTCAAATATTTTCGCTACCCAATCAACGCGACCCGGTGCAGTGGTTAGCAAATGCAACAACAACAACAAAGACGCCAGTAGTTAGCTTTAGTAGCGACTGCTGTCCCGTCAGCACGCTCAGTGTGCCGTTTTATCAGTGATTTAGTGCAATGACTGTGGCAGTGGCTGCAACTTTAGCTGTGGCCGTGGCGAACGTCGAGGCAGTGTTCGTTTCATTGGTCGCACTGCTCGACGCGATTCCATTTCATTAGCTGCCAGCGCTGCCTCGCTGTTGCGCAACGAATCGCCATCAACGAAACGCTGATCCGCCGCCACTTGCTACTTGCCACTTACTACTTGCCACTTACCACTTGCCACTTGCTGCCGCACTGCCATTTACCATTTGCCAGAATCCCAATCCCCATGCAACGCGATGCTCATTCACCAATCGCAGCTTTTGTTGTTGTTGCTTTTGTAGTGTTCGTGGCTCGTAGGTGAGTTCTTTCTCTCGCTGCAGCGTTTGCTAATAAATTTCTCTAATCTGACACGATCTCGGCCGCTGATCAGTGTTGCTAGTGTTGCTTGATTTTGTTGTTGTTATTGTTTTTATTCGGTCCTTCCCGTTTGCTGGCGCTGCTGGGCCGTGTGGCCAGCCGACGTTGCAGTGCAGCGCATGGACCAGCGAAATTGAAGAAGTTTTCGCGTTGTTGTTGCAGTTGCACGTGAGTCAAGTCAATGAGAATGAGAATGAGAATGTATGGACTCGACGATAGCGATAAGAGCAAAGCGGCGACGGCAATGGTCGCGGTAGCAGCCATCGGATCACATCGCCGCGCATCGCAATGGCCAAAGGAAATTGCAAAATATTCCCAAGGGATCGCAGCAGCGGCGGCGGCGGCGGCGGTGGTCTCAACAGCAGCAGCGACAGTGGCACTGGCACTGGTAATCTCATCCACATTCTCATTCTCATCGTCGCCATCGCCGGCGCAGCCCAGATGCGGCGAGATAATTATTTTGTCTGCGGCTCACATATCACCAACTCGACGCTGCTCGCCGCAGCCATTCGGCCCGATGAGCCGGCGCATCTTGCCCAGCGGTCGTGTTCGGCGTGTTGAATTCAGGTAGCCGCGCGCAACGGCACATTCTGCCATATTGACGCCACAGGTGGTCCGAACGCCAAACCGCCACAGCCGCTGCCGGAGAGGCGGTGCACGGCCGTCGGCGACAACAAGTGTTGCCAGCAAGTGATTGGCGGCTTATCTGTCGGCCGGCCTTTGCACCGGCGCGCACTCGTTCGCCGGCGCATTTCAAACATCGATGGCAATCGCAGCTGGTAATGAGACTTTTCGCAAGGCAATTACGTGCGAGCGCTGCATGGCGGCCGCAATCGATTCGCTCTACAATAATTGCTTACGTCGTCGGAGCGCGGCATGCGTAACACTTTCGCATGGGCGCTGCGTTCTGCGCTAAGTACATGCAATTAGCTTTTTCGCTCAAACATTTCATGCAACGATCAATCGAGCGATTGATCGATTGGATGATTGTTGAAAAAATTGTGAATGTATTTGATGGGAAATTGAACGGCGTCAAATTATGAAATGAAACCAATAAAATACATAAGGAAATAGTGATTTATATTTTCATTAAGGAAGGAAAGACCATCGTAAAATCAAGGACTAACTTCGTATTAAGTTGGTAACCAAACAGAACGTTTCCTGGGATACTCAAAGGCAATAAATAATCTTTTCTTGAATCAATAGTTTTTCATTCATCGAGAGTTTAGGTGCTTAAGGGTTTATGAATTTATATAGAAATAGTAACTGTTGCTTTACTTAAAAGCATTTTCCACGAAATTTCGATTCTATTTAGACAACTCATTCCTTTCATAGGCCAATCCCGGTTTGAATAGCCCACAAATTAATTCAAAGAAAGACTTGAGTAAGTAATTAAAATAATAAACAGCAATCATATAGTCGATTATTGACGCGTGCAGCGTTGGCCACATCCGTTTGATAGTGCGGCACATTCGCTGCTTGCCACTTTTGGCCGTGGCGTCGTTGCGTTTAAGGTGCGACCCAGCGCCGACTGCACATTCCCGAAGCATTGAAGCGTTAAATGGGCACTACCCGAACCTTAAACGGGGTAATGCATTTTCCTAATAACGTTTCGAATTAATTAATTCAAGCTGCTGGCTGCGGCGGGGGCGAACGGCGCAGACTTTTTCATTTTGAAATCGTATTTCAAGCTAATTGGACGTCATAATTCTTTTTTATTCCACAACTGTCTGCTTTTTTCTTCGACTGCCGTTTCCGACATGTCCAGATGGAATCGTAAAAATGTTAAAATTTTATTACAACAACACTGCAGCAGTTAATAAAACGCGCGCTCTCCCCTCCGTTTATGGCGGCAGCAATGTGGACAAGCGGCCAAGGAGACATGTCGAGAGTGTTGTTGGTGGTTTGTTATTGCTGTGCTTTGTAGGGCTGCCGTTTTATGGCCATGTTTGTGGGTATGTTTGTCTTTTGCCAGTACGTGTATGTGTGTGTGTGAGTGGTGTGGCGAACTACATTCGCATTAGAATAAATTAATTACTTTATTCACCTGCTATAATTTGAGCCAACTAAACACTCGTCCGTGTGTGTGTGTGTGTGTGAGTGTGCCACAAACACACACTCGCGCTTAGGCACACAGACGTCGCGCGTGGTTGGCAGCGACTGCAGTGCGCTGTCGTTGCTGGTCAAGTGGCCGGAAATTAGCGTACGTTCGCAGCGGTAAATTACGGGCCGGGCTTAAGTCAGGGGTTGTGCGCTTGCGTACGCGCAGCAGATAGCAGCACTTTGTTGCTAGTTAGAGCCATTTGTGCACTAAAGTCGCTACGAGCTGAAAGTATTTACGTGCGCACGTACGTAAAGCATAATCGTTAATTAGTCTACAATGTGTTTAGTAGCCAAAACTCACACACACACACAGAGGGATTTTAATGGGTGCACCCGATGCGAGAGTACGGAGCGTAGGGTGCTCTGGTGTAGTTTGCTGGAAATTCATAGTTATGGCTATTCGGAGTGCAGTTTCGTTGGTGCTAGTTCGTATGTGTGTGTGTGGTTGGTCGTTTGAATTTAATGCGACATATTTGGGGCATAGTAGTCAAAGGAAAATGTAGTAGACAAATAAACTGTTAATTACGTCGCACAGTGAAATAAACAATTTTCAAATAGGTTTACGATTGTAGAATACGGAAATAAAGTCACTAGATTACAATAAAAGTGACTATAGATATCATAACAATGATGAAATGCAGCTGTAAAGTAATAAAAAAAAAATAAATAAAAAAGAAATAAAAAATAGAAATAAAAAATACAGTGGTATCTGGATATAGTGAACTAATTATTGCAAGGCCTGTTCACTGTATTGAAGTTGTTCACTATATCAAGGTCAACATTTTTGTTCAAAAACTCATTTTATTTGCTCAAAATACACTTTTTGTTTTTTGTTTGAAAATTTTGTTCTATATTTAGAGGCTCGATGTCAAAATTTGGGTGTTCACTATATAGGGTGTTCACTATACCCAGACACGACTGTAGTATAAATTAATAAAAAATCCCTTAACCCTTTCGGAACTTCTTTTTTGTTTTTAACTTTAAAAATCATTATTTTCCATTTTATTACTGTTTAAGCCTACATAATGAATAATCAAAAGTCATTTTTGAAAATATTGTTCGAAAAAGTGGTTTTTGGGCATCATGAAATATGGCATAGTAAGAAATAAAAAAAATCGTACAGCCTTAGCGAACTATATTTGGGATCTAACTTTTTTTACACTTACTAAAGCAATAAATACCTTCTAGATTACTAACATAAACCTATAAAATAAATGGATTTTTGTAATAGAATAAATAAAAGTACGAAGTGACCTCTTTTTGTAAAATACGCAGCTCGATAGGACTGCGCACTTTCTGAACCCTTACAATTTACTTGGTACACTAATGAAAATATTTTTTTCATTATTTGGTATAAAAACCTTCAGAGAAAAATACAAAAATTGAAAAATATAGTATCCACAAGTTTTTGACCTAAAACAGGCACTAAAAATAGGCTATGCCATATGGCATAGAATAACCGAAAGGGTTAAAACACCACTTCCTTCCTTTCCCTTTTCCGCCACATCGCCAACACTTGACACTCATAATATTTATGTAATATATAACTATTCTTCATAGCATCGGCCACCAATAGTGCTTTCATGTAGACGTCATTTGATTTTGAATATTCATTTTCTTGTCCCGCTGCAAAGATTTATCGTTCGACAATTGCCAACCGCATGTTTGTGCGCCGCATTGTTGTTGCTCTAATCGCCGTAACGTGAACGTTGAGCTGGTGCAATTGCGACCCATAAATATGGCCAACTCTCTCGTACACTGCCGGCCGACATGTCCGAACTGACGGATTTAATTTTTATGGCGCGCTCGCACCGAGCGCACTTATTGATGCTCCCATTTGATCGGGGCCACAGTTTGCGAGCGGAGTCTGGCCGGTGGCATTGCTTTGCGTGGACGGGCAGCTTGCGGTTACGCTGTGATGGACTTTATTACCCGACCGCTTTACGAAATAATTTAAACAAAAATAGGTTCGTTTTTTGCATTAATTCAGCTCATTGCTGTCAGTTTAGCAGAAATTACAGTAGCTGGCAAACATTTCTGTTAGCCAAGAGTGATTTATATGCGAGTTGGAGAAAGTATTAACATTGATTTTGTGCACAGTTGGAAAGATGATTTATTAATGTTGAAAATAGGCGCATAGATGGCTGGACATGACAGAGTTTTCTTTTAATTAAAATCAATTTAACTTATTTATAAACAAAAAAGGAGCTTACAGCACGAAACAAAAAATAAATCAAAAGTAATTTTGGTAATTTAATTAATAAATAAATTAATTAATTAATGGTAATTTAAAGTAATTTGTCAATAACCTCTCGGTCCCTGAATTTGTGCGATATTTTGTTCTTGCAAAACCGTATCGTCTCTAACTATCGAACTTTGCTCAAAACACCAACGAACATATAATAAACGCTCTGGCAGCTTGTTCTACGCTGCTGCGCCTAAAAGTAGATAGATCACATGTACAAGATTTATGCATACAGCACACACACACACACACACACACACACGCACCAGCTAGGCAAACGAATGGGCGAAACTTTCAGCGTTCGACAATGTTGACAATGATGACAACGACAACGACAACATCCAATGACGACACTCGAAATCAGTTCAGCCTGTCGTATGTAGTTGTTGCTGTTGTTTTTGCAACTTTTGTTGCTGCTGCTGCTGCTTGTCAACTATTGCCGCGCAACTCGATTGTGCCACTAAGGCTACACTAAAAACAACAACAACAACACCAATAACAATCGCGAAAACAACTACAATATTATAACAACATTTATCACAGCTACAACAACTGCATCTACGAGCGCGCTGCAGCCGACGAGTACATTTCGAGTTAATTTATTTCGCTGTAGTCTGCCGCTCAAATGTAGGAAACGGTTCGACAGCAAAAGCAACGTACTGCAGATACTGCAGCAGCAACAGCAGCAGCGGCAGCAAGAAAAATGTATGCAATCTTTTGATTGCTGCACGCCGCTGCATGCGTACCGAGCGGGCCGACGCGCATGTTGCTCAAGTTTGTTTTAACGCTCTAATGGCTTGTTCGCAAGAATGTTGCCATCGATTGTGGTTAAACGTTGCTGGCTACTGTCGCCGTCCGTTGCCGCTGATCGATGGGCAGCGTGCATGCGCCGCGTTGTTGGCATGTGTGCGAATGTGTTGTTGGTGCGATTTCTTGTTCGTGACGCGCACCAAAGGCAGCCAGAACAGCGAGAATGTTGTCAAAGCAATTTCTGGTGTGTCAGCCAGAAGTGTTGATCTATCTTGGCGCCTTAATGAGTTTTGTTGTCTTTTTTGTTTTCCAGCGCTTCGGCTTCGGTTGCGGTGTGAATTTCGGCCGCGATGAAAATTAGAAAGTCCGCGCAAGTGAGAATTGTTGTGGAAATTTAACATGGCGCAAATTTGGTTCAACACTTTTACGACCAATTTCACATATAAACTTTTAATCAACTTGGTTTCAAACCCAACGTTAAATTTTTTATTGTTTTTAAACAGTAAAATTATTCATATATGGGACACATATGTTGCACGTTTCTTAATTGGCATTTCCAAACATTTGATGTTAGTAAATACTTGGCTGCAGGTTGGATAATGGTCAGAATTTACATGCAACACTTAATTCTTGTAGCGCATATGACGTCACAATGGATAGTTTCATGGCTTGATTGACGAGTCCATTGCTTACTGGATGGATTTATGTGTCTATAGAGACAGCGAGCTACTTATGTACTATGAGATTCTAAAGAGTCTATTATATTAAAGACAATTAAGCTTTGCAGGAATGATGACACGGAAGCTTTATCGTACAGAATAAGACGCGATTCCTAGTTCAATTACACCGTGCGTCAGCATTTTTCACACCAGGGAAAATCGATATGTGCGTGAAACTAGAGACCATATATAATAATACTGCGTACTAAGTTTTTCATTTCTACATCCTTTATCCTTTTAAAAGGACTTCACAATTTTGAAGGGGATACAAAATATAAAAAAGACTTATGGGTCGATTACCGATTGCAACCCAACGTTAGTTGCGTTTCCAGTTGCCGAAATCACATTGCCGACGGCAACTGGCAACTTAAAGGTGGCAGCTCAGTTGCCGCACAGAAATAATATTGGCAACGGCGAATTTGTAGTTGCTGTTCAAGCTGTACGAGAGTGAAATTTTAAAGTAAGTAAAAGTTCTTAAGAAGTTTTTGTTGATTTTATTATAATTACACTATTTTTGGGTTAGCAGAAGTGAACATGGTGAAAGTGACGACGAAGCAGCAGTTCGAGGTGCTACCCGGCGATTGCGCGCTTTTGGCGAACGAAAGTAAGCGTCGAAGAAATTTGGAGGGAAATTTCTTCTAAATTAAATAGTTACGGCCCACCAATGCGCACGTCAGAGGAATGGCAGAGGGTATGGGTACATTTTAAAGCCAAATTAAAGAAAAAAATGTGTCTGGCAGGCATCAATCAAAAATCAAGTCATTTCTTCAAACGTAAACTTCAACTCACAGTGCATTCGGCAATTCTAAAGGATTGGAATTATCTCTCAAACTCCGTCTAATGGATGCCACGTGCACACAATCCTCGTTGTCATTAAAAAATAGTTCCACAGAACTCAACATTATTAATAAAGCCTTTAATTCCGCTTTAACTCCTGTTACACAAAAATTTTCTTTTTTTTTTGCTGCTTCTTTACATTCAAATTCAGAGTTGCTGTACTGGCAAAATCATGTTATCGATAAGTTTTCGGCAACTGGCGGCAGTTGCCATACGCAATGGAAATATTAATTTCGGTTGCGTTGCCAGAGTGCAAAGCAACTGAAGTTGGGTTGCAATCGGCAATCGACCCATTAACCTGGCTAGAATATGGCGATATGTATACCAAAAGAAAGAGGAAAGGCTTATGAATTTAAGTAAAATTGATTTTTTATCTATTTGTAAAAAAAGGTTATGAAAAAGGTCCTTTGAAAATTGTAATCCTTTATATCCTTGAAAATTTTTATAGAATTTTCTTGAAAAGTAAGTATGTTAAAACCCAAAATCTCCTTGATCACGTGGCAAAACTTCATTACTCTAGCTTTATTGGTTCGAAAGTTATTAAAAAAAGGCGGAAGCTGCGGAAGCTTAAATGAAGTACAAAAATTCTAATTTATTTGAGTATCTTACTTACTTACTTAACTGGCCATAACAACCCGCTATCGGGTTACGGCCTGCCGCAAAACTTCTCTCCAGGCGCCTCTGCTTTGCGCGCGCCATCTCCAGTTGGTCACACCAAGTGATGACAGGGCCTCTTCAACTTGGTCCTTCCACCGGAGACACGGCCTTCCTCTTCGCCGCCGACCTCCAACCATCGCATCGAACATCTTTTTCGCCGGAGCTTCGTCGTCCATACGGCAGACATAACCGAGCCAGCGTAGCCGCTGGATGTTAATTCGCTGCGCTACGTCCATGTCCTTATACAGCTCATACAGCTCGTTATTAGTTCGTATACGATAGTCGTCACCAACACGTACAGGGCCGAAGATTTTGCGAAGTACCTTCGTCTCGAACACTCCAAGGGCCGCTATATCGTTTCGTGTCATTGTCCATGCTTCAGCGCCATAGAGAAGCACGGGCAAGATAAGCGTCCTATAGAGTGCAAGTTTTGTCGGTCGAGAGAGGTCTCTACACCTCAATTGCCCACCGAGACCGTAGTAGCACCTGTTGGCAAGAGCAATCCTTCGCTTTATCTCCAGGCTGACATCATTGCTGCTGTTGATGGCGGTGCCAAGGTAGACGAATTCCTTAACAACTTCAAAGGTATACCTGTCGGCCTCGACGTGAGACCCTAGCCGCTGCGAGTCCCTGTGTGTAGACAACATATACTACGTCTTGCCTTCGTTTACCACCAGACCCATTTTGGCAGATTGGACACTATTGTCAATGCACTTGAATGTTGTGGATCAAACTAATGGATTTCAAAATCAAACTGGTGATGTTGCAACCAAAGCAAAAGCAAACGTTGACAAATTAAATTATTTCAAATCTCACAAAGCAACAATTTAAGTGGATCTCTATTATTGTAAGTGATAATGCAAACGACTTTAAGAGTCCGCCTCAGAAGAGGTTAGAATAGGTTAAAAGTTTATACGGAGAGAGTGATGAGATATGATTTAATGAGTCCATCTATTTATTGTCAAACTTAGTGAACGTAATCTGAATCAAAAAGAATTGATTTTTTGTCTTTGTTTTGCAATTAAACCTCTGAAAGGCTAAACAATAGGTTGGGTGCATATTATATCCTTATATGATATGATTTAATGGACGTGAATCTTGATGAAAGTGCTCTTAATACAAACATTGTTTGCACATAGCCAGTTCTAGGTTGTTATTAAATCCACCATTGCAATGGCGGCTGTCGGAGGACTATGTTTTCGGGGCTAAAACGAGAATGTCCATACAATTTCAAAACAGACCCGAACAACTATTCACCTTAAACAATTTTTAAAAATACTTCAACTGTAGCCAGTTGTCGGATATTGTTCGGCTATTGATATTGTATTGTGGAACATGGTGAGGCCACCGTCTTCGGATGGGGCCAAAATGAAACTGGTCATGTGTCGAGTGTACTGTTGTACATGACTGAGATTGTTTTTGGCCGGTATACCTTCAAATCTCAGTTGCATACAACAGATCGTATGCTGTGTGGTATGTTCAGCTTCGGCGAGGGTTACTCCGGCGGTCCGTTGGTGCAAGACGACAAGGTCATTGGCATTGTGTCGTTTGGAGAACCATTTTGCCGAACCCATCTTGCTGTATATACGCGTGTTACGGCGCTGCGTTCTTGGGTGGATCAGACTCTGGCCGAACATTATAAAGAAAATCTATCTTAATGATCAGCGCAAAATAAGAAGAATTAAAATAAATAAGTCTCTACACATGAAAATAAATAAATAAATTGTTTATGCTTGCAAAATAGTCCTCTATACACGCGAAAATGGCTTTAATTGTTGACACAATGTGTGGTTTGTTCAAGATTTTGTTTCTGGCTCTCTTTTGTTGCTTATTAGCGAGGGGCGTGGGACAGCCCATACAACTAAAAACTCAACTCTCTTGGCTAGCTTCGGAATCACTATCCATACAGCGATGCAATTTAAGGTAGTATCATCAGATAGACGTGTCATTCCACTTCCACGTGGGCCAAGGGTTGTGGCACGTTTAATGCGTTAAACTAGAAGTATGCTTAAAGGTAAAATGTGGGCGAAAGCAATACAAAACCGCAATATCCAATGTTTTGGAAGCATAGGACCTCAACAACGCAAAGTCGTAGGTGACGGGGCTACCATCTGTCGTCCGCTACAGTTGTTGACACGCTGAGTGTCAGATGCTGCTCCAATTCGACGTATTAACCCAATGCAGCGCTGCCCAGTTATAAAATATCTGCAGAGTTCTCCAGTCTTCAAGGTCTTTTCGAAGTGATCTTTGAAGTCATACTTGCCCGATACTGCTAACGCAGAATGCAAGGGTCCCTTTTTTTTGAGCGGTCCGACTCAAAGTGCAGAACTTTGGTGGCGGCAATTCAAATTGCTGGAGCGCAGCGCAGAGTTTGAGCTAATTTGCAAAGAGACGACCAGCAAAACGGCCGAATCACAAAAGGCGTTCAATCTGATTGGCGTTTAATAAAAGCAAAATCGTAAACACACACACATTCACAGGCACTTGTACGTGTTTGTTTGTTTGTTTGTTGCTTGTCAGCAACACATGTTGCACCAATAGTTTTTATTGCGCGTCCTGCGCGTTTGGATGTCGAGGCGTCAACAGCGGCTTCCCCACTGCGCCACCACTGCCAAATGTATGAATATTCTCAAACTTCACATAACGAACTTGGAAAATATACTCGTACACAGCAGCCTTGCCAACGTTGTCTGTTTTTAGTGGAAATTTCATAAATATTTCGGTGGCAAGCAGTGGCCGAGTTGCTGCTGTCGCTGTTGTTGGTGCTGATCGTTAAAGGTCAACGTTTCGTGCCGTTTCCCAATGCAGTCTGTACAAAATGTATGCTGAAATGTTTGTTTGACCACTGTCCATGTAAGATGTGAACAATAAACCGGGTATCCACAGTCAGACATTTGTTTATAACAGCAATGTCCCATGAAATGCTGAAACTATATTAGGAAATATGATTTTCTTCAACAGCAAGTTTCCATTATCATTTTAAAACTTTCGAATATATTTTGGTATATAAAAATATACACATCAAGTCCAATCGGTTTCATGGCAAAGAACGATAAAGGAGCCCAAATCTTTCCAACATCCACAACAATGTCAACACACGTGATTCATTCACAGATTTCAATAGCAATTGTTAAAAATTTGTTAAAGCCCAAAATTGATTGATTTCTGTCCTTTCGACTTGAAGTGATTTTACTTTTCGAATCTGCGTATTTCAGCCAACAATTTTTGCCCAGTGTACACAAGTGGCTGACTGCCATCAGCTGCTGGCAAGAACCTGCGCTACTCGCTCGCATGGCTCGAGAGCATTGATTAGAGAAAAATTCTCAAAAAAATCTCAGCGCCCGAAACAATTTTGGCGCGCAGCAGATGCCACAAATGCGCCAAGCGTCGCCTTAGCAAACGCACAGCACGGGTTATAGGAAAACTGAGTTGTGTCGGCTGTTCCAACTTCTGTTTTATTAGCCAATATTGTGGCTATTGCACGTCAATCGGTGGCTGTAAATGCCTGTCCGAACCCTAATGCTCGACTTCGAATTCAGTTGCAATCCCTAAACAGTTGTTTGACTCTTAGGGATATAGCCCAAATGATATTTGTAAAGCGGCTTTCTTCAATTAAAACACTCTGCGTAGAATCACTACATCGCCTATATACTTGGACTCGAAGGTCACCTTGAAACCTTATGTACAAATTAACTCTATGCACAACTAAAAATCATTTCAGCCTCGTGGAACCATTTCTGGTTATTGGCAATTTGTCTTGAAAACCAATTTCAGCGGTTTCCTCAATTTAATTTTTCTGTCTGCGCGTTTCTCCATAAAATAGAAAATATATGGTTTTGTCACCTCGCTGGTAATGAGAAAACCTTCTTCATGTATTCTTATCAGTGATTCAATATTGCTTCAATATCGGCACCAGTCGCCTTTATAAGACCCCACCCGACTCGTTGGGTATCATTCGAGTTCGAGAAAGCAACCGAAATGTACGCGTATCTGGCAAAGTTGTTTGTGGCGTTGGTATTCGTTCTGCATGGGACCGCACCTGCCGCCACCCATGTCATAGTTGACAACAATCGCATTTATGGCGGCATCGATGCCATCAATGTGGACACAGGTTTCATGGTCTATTTGATTATTAACGGGCCAGAGCATAGTTATCAATGTGGTGGTTCCGTAATCAACGAGCAAACCATTCTCACTGCTGCGCATTGCCTCGAGAACGCCTCTGCATCGGACGTGAAGGTGTATGCGGGCACGAAAACGTTCTCATGGCCACCGGTCTCACCATCAACCTCAGTTGAGGCCGTCCATGGCCACCCGGATTATGATCCAAAAACAAGTGACAACGACATTGCTCTGGTGCGGCTGGCAGCTCCACTGACTTTCAACAACAGCATCCGCGCCATAAAGCTAGCGGAGGCTGGAGAGCCGGTGCGTTTCTTTAGTAAGGCCACCGTCTTCGGATGGGGCAAAACAGAAACTAGTGACATATCGAGTGTACTGTTGTACGCGAATGTGCGGATTTATGATCAGAAAGCTTGCCATTTGAACTGGCATGCAACGGATCGTATGCTGTGTGCTGGTGGCTTCCTTCAGCTTGCTGGCGCCTGCAAGGGTGACTCCGGCGGTCCGTTGGTGCAAGACGACAAGGTCATTGGCATTGTGTCGTTCAAGAAGCTTCAGTGCGGACTCTCTACTGTATATATGCGTGTTGCGGCGCTGCGATCATGGGTGGACCAAACTCTGGCCGAACACTATCATGAAAAGCTCTGAGCACTTCCACTGGCCGTGCGATGGCAGCGCAACATTGTAAAAGATGTAAATGCTAAATAAAATGAATTGCAACGATGTCGTAGTTTGTATGTTATTTTAGTTGATATATTAGTATGGAAGACCTTTGTCACTTTTCTTTATTGAATTATTTGAATACTTACTCACTTGAGTGCCCGTAACAACCCTTTACCGGGTTACGGCCTGCCGCAAAAGTTCTCTCCAAGCGCCTCTTTTTTGCGCGGTCTCCTTTTCCTTTCCTTTCTCGTCGGAACTTCATCGTGCATACGATAGACATGGCCAAGCCAGCGGAGCCGCTTGATGTTAATTTGCTGTGCAGGCCCATGTCTTTCAAGTTCAAACAGCTCATACAGCTCGTTGTTGGTTCGTATACGATACTCGTCGTCAATACGAACAGGACCGAAGATTTTGCGTAGTACTCCCTCTCGAAGACCCCAAAGGCCGCTAAGTTATTACAAGACAGCGGCCATGCTTTTGCGTCATAGAGAAGAACGCGCAGAGTAATCCTTCACTTAATCTCCAGGCTGACATCATTGTTGCTGTTTATGGTAGTGCCAAGGTAGGAATTCCTTGACAACTTCAAAAGTATACCTGTTGGCCTCGTCGTGAGACCCTAGCCGCTGCGAGTCCCTGCGTGTAGACAGCATATACTTCGTCTTGCCCTCATTTACCACCCATTTTTATTTGACCCATTTTTATTTGAGTATCAGTATTTTAAATAATAAAAAGATACAAAATCAATGAAGCGAGAATAATGAAATTTTGACACGTGATCAAGGAGATTTTGGGTTTTAACATACTTACTTTTCAAGAAAATTCTATATAAATTTTGAAGGATATGAAGGATTACAATTTTCAAAAAACCTTTTTCATATACCTTTTTTTTAGAAATAGATAAAAAGGAAATTTTGTTTAAATTTATGAGCCTTTCATTCAACTCTTTCATTTGATATACATATCGCCATATTCCAACGAGGTTAAGTATTTTTTATATTTTTTTATTTTTTATCCTCTTCAAAATTTTGAAGACTTTTTAAAAGGACAAAGGATGTAGAAATGAAAAACTGAGAACGCAGTAATACTACAAGGTGCAACCCAAAGTAAACAGGACTTTTATAAAATAAAGAAAACGGATGATTATGTTTGTATAATTCTTTTTATTTATTCAAAATACTCTCCTTCTGCTTCGATACAACGTTTTGCACGGTCCAAAAGCATTTGGAATGAGTGTTTTAGGTCATCGGCCGGCATCGCCTTCAGAATGTTGGTACAAGCCTTTTGGATGTCCTCAACGTCCTTATAACGGTTTCCTTTCATCGGCAAATGCAACTGACCGAATAAGTAGAAGTCACAGGGAGCCATATCAGGCGAATACGGTGAATGATTGATGGTAAAAATGCGATTTTTGGTCAAATAATCGGTCGTAACTAGGGCTCTGTGAGCCGGTGCATTATCATGCAATAAACGCCAACTTCCTTCCTCGCGATATTCTGGCCGAATACGACGAATGCGATGCACCAAACGCTTCAAAACTTCAACATAAAACAAAGCGTTAATTGTTTTTCCCGGTGGAACAAACTCTCGATGAATTATTCCCTTTGAATCGTAGAAACAAATGAGATGAGTTTTGATTTTTGACTTCTCACGGCGGGTTTTTTTCGGATTTGGCTCATCTGGGTGCTTCCATTCGGCACTTTGACGCTTTGTTTCGGGATCATATTGAAAGCACCACGTTTCGTCACCGGTTACGATGTTGAACAAGAAATTTGGATCACGTCTGGCTTCCCGAACGATGTCTTTTGCGTGCTCAATTCTCTGCGCTTTTTGGTCGTCGGTTAAAGTGTGCGGAATGAAGCGAGAACACACTTTACGGAGACCCAAATGTTCGGTTAAAATGCGATCAATTGATGTTTTGGAGATGTTCAATTCCATTTCCATCAATTCCAATGATGATTTTGGCTGCATTTTGATAAAATCACGCACAGTTTTGATGGCATCGTCAGTAATCACAAATTTCGACTGGCCGACGTGTTCGTCGTCATTCAAGTCTTCACGACCATTCTTGAATCGATTCAACCACTCATTAACACGGCCACGGGATAAACAATCATCACCATAAACTTGCTTTAACAATTTAAACGTTTCGGTAAAAGTTTTACCAAGTTTAAAACAGAACTTAATATTAGCTCTTTGTTCGATCGACATTCTCGTACCAAAGTTAAAAACATACTGTCACATTGAGCGGGATATTTCGGCGTCTACTAGACCAAATGTCATGAAATTTAGACAGTATGTGAATGAAAGATGTACCTTTCCAACGCATGTCCTCACACATAGATGGCGCCACCAGAAACGTTCCTATTGCAAAAGTCCTGTTTACTTTGGGACGCACCTTGTATTTATGTTTGGTGTCTAGTTTCACCCACATTTGGATTTTTTCCGATGTGAAACATTTTTTAAATTTTTGTCGCACGGTGTTATTATTGTGTCGTGTTTTTTAACTTGCTTAAAAAATGGTTAAAACGAGATATGAGAGATTTATGTGCCATCATTATGAGGGGTTAAGCAAAAAGTAAACGGTTCATAGTTTAACATTTTCAAATGGGAGACAAGATGCTGCCTTCACTTTACACAGGACATTTTATTCTTTTAAGACAAATGAGGGCTTGTTGGATACATTGATAGTTTGATGATGAAATTCATGATTTGATGAACAGATTTGTCTGCAAAACCTGTAGAAAAGATGAACAATAATGACATGTCTGTACTATGAAGTAGTAAATAAGATATTGTACTAAGGACAATGAGGTTTTGTGTGAGTGACGAAAGACCTCAATCTGGAACTCTTCCGCGCGACTCACAACATAAAACTCTCGCTCAACCCCGAAGGTAGTTGGGTCCATAGTGAAATTAATAAAGTGTGCCAGATAGCAGGAACTCTCTCTTCATCGTACACTTATTTTCTGACAGTTATTGTCATTATGCTGACAAATGTCAGAGTTGATAACCCGTCTGCGCTCTATGAAAAAATTTCAAAATAAATTGTTTTTGAAAATTCGTACCAAATTCCGCACCAAAACCGACACAAACAACGCAATTACATGCCAGGAAAAACGTGCTATCTCTGCAAAAAAACGACCGGCAATGCAGTTTCTATGTTTTTCCAACATAAAATGCATTACGAAAATATATATTTCTGAAGTACTGAAAGTCAATTTTAAATTGTGTGCTATTTTAGCGACAACAAAAATAAAGGTTAATCGAACTGACACAAATAAATTGACACTTTGACAATTGCTACTCAGAGAAATAAGTGCACGTCATCTACCTGGTACACTTTATTGATTTCACTATGGTTGGGTCAATATTGATTCACTTTCACTTAAAGTGAAATTTCACTTTATTCAAAAACCAAGAATTTTCATTCAAAAATCGTTTAAAGAGTCTTTTAAATTTTGCTCAAATGCAAATTTCGTCTCAATTAGCCTCAATTTTAGGCTTGAAAACTTCGCCTTTATACATTTATCATAACTTTGTATAAGTCATCGAATCATTTATCATCTTTGACTGCTCCGCAGGTTTGCTCGACGTCAAACACTCGACTGAGCTTAAAGCTCTGGGGCATGAAATTCTGACAGCTTGTAAGATTCGGTGCGCCAAATCACAGCGTACTAAATCAATGCACGTTCTGATTAAAATTACATTTCACTTTGCAATAAATTTGAATAATGCCCAAATCGCTGCAGCAGTCATGGCCAAAGTCGCAACAAGCCAACGCCGCAACGAAGCGAGGCGAACTTCATTAGCAGAAAATGCTGCTGGTAGCAGCTTCGCTTTATTGCCGCTGCCGGCGCGCCCTGGAGAAAGTCAATATTTTTGCTTGCCAACGACAAAAACAACAACAACAACGAGAACAATCATGTTTTTATTGTCTTGTCGTCGGCACTTGGCATTTCTGCATATGCTGTCACTTTTTTACTCCCTTATTAATAATTTCCCTTGAGTTGAGTTGAGTGTTGTGTGCGCGCTGCTGTGCTTTCGCAGCAAGTGCGCACGCTTCGAACTCATCAAATAAACATAAAGCTGATACACGTCGCACGTCCGTCCGCCCGTTCGGCCACATGACGGCAAATGTGCTCGAATATTGGAAATATTGCTGCTTGAGCGACAGCAATTGCAGGCAGCATAAATTATGCACGCGCCTTGTAGCAGCTGCCGAGCCAAGTGCGAACATTTCGCAACTGTCCACGTCGGCCTTGTCGACACCCTTCGCCATTTCGCATAAATAAACTCTGCAAAGCGGACGAAAAGTCCGGCATGATTGCTCGCAAAATGCTGACAGCGAATGTCATTTGTATGATTTGGAGCGTGGAACGATTTTTATTGATGCGAGTTAAATTTCGCTCGTTATGTACGAAAATATTTGCTTTCTGCATAGTTTTAAACGAATGGCAATGTATTGGCTTTCTTATTGAGAATTGATAATGGAGGAAGAGTGCATGTTTGAGAATTTTGAATTTGAGTGCAACTGAGATTGGAGAGTACAAATATTGAATGTTGATTCGGTGTGACATGGGATTTCAGAAACAAAGATAGCCTCTTTCTCGGTTCAAAAAACCTAAATGATTTAAAAGAAAATATTAAAAATCCATATTACAAGGCTAAGGCCCAGCTCGTTGGAAGCATTTTGTGTTGTGTGTGTAAAATTGAACACAAACTGGAGAGATCTACACTTATACCGAATGCAGACATCGAGTTGGGAGGGTTTTTCAAAAGCAGTTCTTCTCGTAGAGGTTTGCTACTTTCTCCTGAGAAAGCCGCCGATATTATATTTTATATTGTTGTCTGTTGGCGGCTCGAATCTGGGGTCGGGCGTGGTTTTCAAGTTCTTCTTAACCCTTTGTTGATGCCGTCAGATTTTTATGAAAATACAAATCTAATCATTTTTTATTTGAAGTGCTTTTACCCCATTCGAAGTCAATTGGCACATTTAGTCATGTTTTCCACATACAAATTTTTATTTTATTTCCCTGTCAGATTTTTATTTTCGTAAAAATAAAAAACACGTGTCAAAATATTTCTCACTAAAAGTACTTTCACCAAGTTTGATGTTAATGGGCTCATTAATTCATATTTTTTCATAGTTTCTCCACATAAACTTTTAATCCGTCGTTGACCGCGTCAGACATTTTTTTTCGAAAAAATAAATAAAATTTCGAAATAAATAAATAAAATAAATAAATAAATAAATAAAAATGCTTAAAAGATCATATTTCTTCATACAAAGTTACAAAGTAATACAAAGTTACCTAAGGGGTGACTTGATTTTCAAGGTTTTGAGGTTTTGATTTTCAAAAAAATGAGAAACACTTGTCAAATTATTTTTGATTTCAAGTGTCTTCACCAACTTTGAAGTCAATAGGTCAATCGGTTTAGGGTTTTTCGTAGTCTTTCCGTATACGAACCTTTCACTACAGGTTTCTACTAAGGAAAGTTAAAGTTAAAATTTTAAATTTATTGATTTAGACTTCTGTGTAGTTATATCAACAACATCCCATAATAATTTTTTTTAATTTTATTACTGGACCCTGTTTTTTAGAGTGCTGTCAACGATACCGTTTTGGCTGTAAAAATTAGGTGCTCGACATAAAAATCAAATATTTCTTCATTTACTTCAGCTAAAATTAAATTTAAAATTCTGTTAAAATACTATCTGAATTACTAAAAATTACTAAATTACTAGTAAAGTAAAACGTCAAGCTAGAAATTCTCTTATTTTTTATGCTTCTTCTTTCTTTACTATGTGAAGATATAACATTTAAAAAACTTATATTTTTCTCGTCTTCACAGTTCAATACTCAGTTTATTAATTTCGTATTATTCCCAAATTTTCAAACTATTCCGAGGACCAAGAATGTGAATGAATGAGAAAATGTTATCTTGGAACCATAGAGGTTTAGACGTCCACAAAGTAGCTTTTTGCTAAATGGCAACAAAATAGCGAAAGGGTTAATCCTTGGTTCACCCCGTTAAATTTTGATTTTCGAAAAATAGAGTATTTTCACCAAGTTTGAAATGAATAGGCCTATTATACAACACCTTAACCCATGTTTTGCTCCTTTAGACCCCGAATTTCAAAAAATTCTGTCTTGGCGCAGGTTCATTTTTCAAGATGTACCTGCAGTTCAAATTTCATATATATCGGGTGTTTTTTTTAGAGGTATAGAACTTCGAATTGAAATAAAACACAAGAAAATCGTTTTAATGTCCATCAATTTGGCTTTATTGGAAGGATAATTTTATGCCATTAATGTTTAAATATGATTTCGGGCATGTGGCCGCCGCGGCTGGCTCGAATAAAGCCAATTCTACAGGTCCAATTTTCAACCACTTTTTCGAGCATTTGGGGCCGTATGTCGTCAATAACGCCACGAATGTTGGCTTCCAAGTCCCCTAACGTTTCTGGTTTGTTGGCGTAGACGAGCAACTTCATATATCCCCAAAGAAAATAATCCAATGGTGTCAAATCACACGATCTTGGTGGCCAATTGACAGGTCCATTCCGCGAAATTATGCGCTCATCGAATGTTTCCTTCAATAAATCGATTGTGACGTGCGCTGTGTGGCATGTAGCGCCGTCTTGTTGGAACCACAACTCATCCACATTCATGCCATCCAATTCGGGAACAAAATAGTCGGTTATCATGGCTCTATACCGGTCTCCATTAACGGTAACTGACCCCTCTTCTGACTGGGTCCTGCGGATGGGTCCTGGGGATGCGTATTATCACATAGAGTAAACGTAGTGCGAAAACGACCCATGGTTAACCGAATTAATTGCTCTGATGGACGATTATGTCGACCATAAAATGGACGGAGCTTGCGGTAAACTTCGCGAACTGAACCATTATTTTCAAAATAAATTTGCACGATTTGCAAGCGTTGTTCTTTTGTCAACCTGTTCATGATGAAATGGCAAACCAAACTGAACATAAATGACATTAGAGTTGCCAGATTTGACCACAAAATGCCAATTTTATCTCTATTCGAAAAACAAACCTCTAAAAAAACACCCTATACATAGATTGTGCAGTACTAGTTAGGACAACAGCAAAATTGGGCGCACATTGTGCAGTAAGTTAGAGTTAAGTTAATGCCACTTAAATGTGCAACAGTGTCCACTGTGCGTGCGAGCGATGTGCTCATGCTGCCCGCTGTTCTGCAGTTCTATATTTCTGTATTGCTACATACACAGCAATGCTTTCATAGAAATACTATAACTGCACAAATCACTAAGTATGTCTGTATGTCTGTGCGCTTTAGTGCATATTTGCAAAAACCGTATTTTATTGTTAGTGATTGCTGAAATTGGTAGAATTTCAAATAAAACACGCGCGCACTGTTAGCACTGATAACAATAATTGCACCGACGAAGCGCCGAACAAAACTATCACTGCACAATAATTGCTTAGGCCACCAACTATACACACAAACACACATCCAGTAACTGTATATATATATATATATATCCAACTACAGTGCTATCTGTGCATCTCGAGTGTTGGCCAGCACATTGTTGCTGATTAGAAATGCTGACATTTGTGTGCATTTGTGGGTGGCTGCGTGTGTGTGTGTGTGTTGCTAGCAAAAATATGCGCATGCAACGCACAAAATCATTTAACAATAATTTCCAATTTCGATGCGCATTGCAATTACAACAAACATTTCAATCGATCAATGACAAAAATTGCTTTGCCTCATTTGGACACAGATTTGCCGTCGTGTGATAAAAATGCTGCCATATTGATATCATGTTGCTCGGCTTAGTGGCGTCCAATGCAGCATACAGCACAAAATCGCCAAGGATTAGTGTCGAGCGTGTTCAACACTGAAGCTGCACTGGTGGCTGTACTTGTTGTTGCTGCATGATGATGATGATGATGAGGCCATTGCAGTTGTTCTACTTGCAGTTGCTCGTTTGTACTCATTTGCCGTCCCTCGCTCATCGCACTGCAGTGCACTGCCACTCTGGTAGTTCATTAATATCTGCAGCACTATTAAACATGAATAGGCAGGAAAACAGCAAAATTAAGGACCTTCGGCACACTTCATTACATTCCAACCCCCACCCCATCGACATCGCTCGCATCGGCCGGTGCGCGCGAGGGCAGTGCGACAGTTCGCTGCAGCTACCCCAAAAGCGTTAAGTCGAATTCCTCTTCATCATTTTTGTTTTATTGTCTGCTGTTGCTTTGTTCATAAATTGCAAATGCGTCAAATGTTTATCAAATGCTGGCTGCTTTGTGTGCCGTTGTCTCTGCCGCTGTCGCTGCTGCTGGTCCAGTGTTCATTTTGCCATTCGCCTGTTCGTCCGGTCGACTGCTTGCCGGCTGTCAATGACTGGAGTGATCAGGCAGAAAAGTGTTGCTGCCTGAATGCCCCCAATTCTTTCATGTACAAGTAGAGTATGCAGTCCATGTCCAGTGCGCTCTCCACTGCTGGCATTGTCTGCGAAAATTGCTGCCCGAGCAAAGCATGATTGCAATCGCTCGTAAGCAGCATAAATCATGTGTTTTTTGGTATGTAAAAATGTTGCTGATGTTTTATTACACGCTTGCCGACGTTCTGTTGCTGTTGCTGCTGCTGCTTTTGTATGGATCCGATTAAGGGGTGGGTGGAGTGGCTGTTGCTGTGACAGTGGTTGCGTGTGTCGTTGGCTGTTTGTCGGACACAAAGCGAAAGTAGGCAGAAAAGGCCGCTGCAATGAGTGAAAATGCCTCGGATTTGTTGCCGATGTGCGGCATAAAATTGCAGTCTTAACATGTTTTCAGGCAGCAGACAAGCAGAACAAGACGAGCTCGTTTCCATTGGCCATAATTGATTTTTCCGCTCGCTCTCTTGCGGTAAGTAATTACGGACACTCGCATTTGCCGATTCACTTCTGTATTTTGTTAATAACTCCACCAAGTCGTATGGAATGTTGGAATGTGGCATATGGCAAATGATAGTCGAGAGCATGACTACTAATCCAGGCGTTGTTGTTGTGTTGTACGAAAAGGAAATCACAACGAGGAAAATGCTAGAATTGAACGTACAAAATGAAAACTGTGTGGAAGTTGATGTGGAAAATTTTGGAACCGACTTGTGTGCATGAGCTTTGGTCAAATGGTTGAGATATGAGCTACGTTCAATTAGTTGATGATAAACTTTCGTTAACAGTCTACTTCTAACGTGGGTCCTTCATTACAGCCTCAGATGCAGAGAAGCAATAAGTAGTTTACTTGCGTTCTTGATAAACCAACTAAGTAGCTTAGGAGATGATTCAGCTTTCTTTTTGTACTCTGTTCTTCACACTTCGTAACTAACATCATCGATGACTTATTGGAATAGTTATAACTTATTGGATGTTAAATTTATGTATCGCACACCCACTACAAAAGTGACACAACTCAAAATGTGTAATTTTTCAAGAAATGTAAAAAACTGTTTTTGAGCTGAATAAACATTTTTTTTTAAGTAATGTAGATATAGACCGTTAAGTAGAAAAACCCTACAGATAATGCTTTAGAATAAGTTACAAAGATTTTTTTTATTTTACACTAGAAAATCCAAAATTTTGAGTCGTGACTTTTTTGATGATATTTTAATTAGAGTCCGACCGATTAATCGGCATCCGCATCGGCTAGTATCGGCCAATAAAATTGGTATCAGCAACGGCTAGTATCGGTATCGGCCAAAAAAAAAAGAATCGGCATCGGTGTCGGCCTTTTTTGGCCGATGCCACATCGGCCGTTTTTCGTCGATGGCATATCGGCCTATTTTTCTGCTTTAATTTTTTTGTTTTAATTTTTTGTACCAACGGGTTCTTATAGTTACCCCTTTTCAGTAATGTATTTTTATATACTGTTTAATATAAATGTTTCCTAGAAATGTTTTTTTATAAAAACTAGGTAGTCTTAAAAACACAGATTTTCTCGAAATGTCTATGCATTTTGTCTATTAATGTGCATATCAGAAGAAAGGGCATTTAATTTTACAATCTTACCCTTCGTTTTTAATTGGAAGCAATTTTTTAAACAGGCCTTTTATTTTTTTCCAAATTTGTTTTCTGACTTCTTCCCACTGCACGGGTCGCAATTTGAGAGTACAAATTTTAATATAAAAATCGCAATTTTAATTTGAAGAAAAAACTGAATTTGTATGCAATATTTACGATAAATATATATTATATATATATATATATATATATTTTTTAATATTTTTGTTTGTCTCTCAGTTGAATAAATGAGATATTATTATTATTTTAACCCTTTCTGTTATTCTATGTCATATGGCATAGCCTCTTTTTAGTGCCTGTTTTAGGTCAAAAACTTGTGGATACTATATTTTTCAATTTTTGTATTTTTCTGTGAAGGTTTTTATACTAAATAATGAAAAAAATATTTTGATTAGTGTACCAAGTAAATTGTAAGGGTTCAGAAAGTGCGTAGTCCTATCGAGCTGCGTATTTTACAAAAAGAGGTCACTTCGTACTTTTATTTATTCTATTACCAAAATCAATTTATTTTATAGGTTTATGTAAGTAATCTAGAAGGTATTTATTGCTTTAGTAAGTGTAAAAAAAGTTAGATCCCAAATATAGTTCGCTAAGGCTGTACGATTTTTTTATTTCTTACTATGCCATATTTCATGATGCCCAAAAACCACTTTTTCGAACGATATTTTAAAAAATGACTTTTGAGTATTCATTATGTAGGCTTAAACAGTAATAAAATGGAAAAGAATGATTTTTAAAGTTAAAAACAAAAAAGAAGTTCCGAAAGGGTTAAATACATGTTAATGTAATAAATGAGATATATTATTTTTTTAAATACATGTTAATGTTTTAGAATTCTGAATTATCTGGTAATTTTATTTAGTTTTTAATTATTTCTTTTCTCGTTTTTTTTTGTCATTTTGTGATGAATATTACAAACTATGTGTAATAGTTCCTTTTGTGATTTTATAAAATAGACTGTGTTTTTGATTAAATTCACTCGTGTTATTTTTTTTCCATGGAATCGACATCGGCATCGGCATCGGCCGATTTTCGCCCTTTCGGCCGATTAATCGCCATCGGCAAATTTTCAACTTCCGGCCGATTAATCGGCATCGGCCAAAAAATTTGGTATCGGTCGGACTCTAATTTTAATTCAATAATTACCGAATTATTTTAAGTTATGCCACTTTTGTTGAATTTCATAATTATAAATGACAGTTAAAAAGTCGAAAGAAAAATTTTGAAAATTCGAAATTAATTTTTTATTTGAAATTATATACTAAAATTGTCACAACTTTACTTAAAATTAACTTCAACAAAAATTGATTTCGTCAAAAGTGTCACAATTTGAATTAGGACTCTTTTGCATTGAGCTGCAGCGATCAAATAGCATCAAACTTCTCGACATGAAGAGGGACCTAACTGTGTTTTGGCAACAGTTAAAAACAACAAAATATACTGAGCTTTTGCCTATTGGTAGATTACACAGTATTAACACATAAACCCGAAAATTAAAAATTTTGAGTTGTGTCATTTTTTTAAGTGGGTGTGCGATATCTTTGTTCAACAAGTAACTGTTAAGTCATCCCCGTTTAGACCTGATACTCAGTTTATTAATTTCAGCAGACTCTTATTTTGACTGAAAATCATAAATTGTATATATGCATTATATATAGTACATATGTACATATATACATATGTCTGTATGTATTTAAGTGCGTACTGTGTATGTTTAAAATCATGTCGCAGTGTGTGTAAATATACTCATCCCACACGTTTGGTAGTTTTCCGCCCCTTTGGGTGTGTCGCATAGTTCCCTTCCGCCAATTGCGCGAAACGCGTCAGCCTAATGCGCTGATGCGTTCGTTCGAGCTTTCGAATACCAAAAAATACATTTTTCTCAATAAATCAAAGGCGACTGTTGTGCAGTTGCCTGCGATAGAGCGAATAATTTTCACTACGTCCTGCCATTCGGTTGGCCATTAAAAATAGATAAGCGAGAAAAAAGCAGCCAACTTAGGACACTGCATGCCGTAAAAAAAGAAACAAAAACATGCGCGCCACTGTTGCTGCCGAAGGAGGTGCGGTAAGTGCGTCATTGGCGCGCAGTGCAGACGAATAACGGCAGTGAAAATACCGAAATAAATGCCATTGAAGAGAATTTTGTGGGTCGAACGGAAATTGGACAACGGAAATTGAACAATACAAACGCACGCACTCACACACACACACACAGTCGCACACTTTCACACAAACACGCAGCCGCACATTGCGCAGTGCACGTATGCAGCCGGCAGTCGAGTCGACGGCCACTCGGCACGCGTGTCCAGTGTGTGCGGCCGCCTTAACTGATGTTCGAAGCTAAAAGCGAAATTACTCGAAATTGCAACACGCACGTCGGGCGCGTCGCCGGCATTGGCGCAATGTGCTGTTCGATTTTTTCGCTGCTGCTGCTGGTGTGGCCAGCTCTGTGATTTGCGCCACGTTTCCACTTTCTTGACGCGTTTCCATGCAATTTTTCACATTTTCACATCTGCATGGCTGCGCATTGGACGCTGTTGTTGGCGGACTTTTTGACTGCAAGCGCGCGCACAGTGGTGCTTAGCAGCGGCGCCGGCGGGTGTGCATAGTCCATTGGAAGCAAATATGCAGCAGTGGCAGCGCCCCGTGGCTGTGTGAGTGAGTCTGTGTGTGTGCGTGAGGCAGCGTGTGAAGAATGAAGATTAATCGTCGATCATTTGGGCAGTTTTTTTTGGCAACGATTGCTTTTTGGTTGCGAATTACGTACATACAGACGAAATCCTGCAGGAACTCATCGAGAGTGTGCAATTTTCTTGAAAATTCTGGGGAGAATTTCGCGTGTTGCTTAAGAGTTCCATGAGGGAGAAGGAAATCTAGTAACGAAGATGTAAATATTGCCATTTCTTGTGTCCGTCTAATGATTTGCTGGAAAAGTCAGCTGACTTTCAAAGAATGCTAGTGAGATTTTAGGGAATGCACAGTGATTCGACTCCATACAACCGCGGGACAAAATTAGAAGGAGTGGTCCGTTCTTCATAAAATTTGGTATACTAGTTAGTCTGCTGAATTGAAATCTCCATTTGGTTTTTCTTAAACTGTTGTAGTTTGGCAATGCATGAGGCTTAATGTTGCAAATTTCGTCATTTTTGGAAAGCTATAGCACCAAATGTGTTGGCTAGATTTTTCAGATTTTACATTTAATCGGTAACGTCAACATTGATTATTCCAAAGAGTAACAGAAATTGTATCGGGACCCTCTGGTCTTGCAATAAAATCGATAGTAATAGATGTATGTTTTGAATTTTTGCAGATTTTATCATTTTTCGTGCTAATTGCATACTTTTAGGCATAAATAAAATAAATTTTGTCGAAAGATACTTTTCAAATTGAATTATTTTCTGAGATCGGAAGATATCGGAGGATATAATTACATTATCCGACAACGAAAGAATGCTTCTTAAAATAAAAAAAAAATCCAGGAACATACTTTCACATACTTTTTAGATATTTTTGTCTAAGTTTTGCCAATTTTCAGATTTTTAACTTAGAAAAATATTTTGAATTAAAAGTGATGTAAAAGCCTACGGTTTGCAAATTTTGGGGAAACATTAAAAGCAAAAAGGGCCACATTTCTTATTCTATATTGAAAGTTTAAGCGACTTCGTGCCAACCATGTATTTTAAAAATGTTTTTTACTCAATATACTAAAAAACAAAAAATATGAGTTTCAATTTTTTTGTGAAATAAGTTTCAACTTTGAGCCGCTTTTGCACAGACACTAATTGATTTTTTCACAGATTTTTTGGGGTTTTCTTAGTTGGAGTTTTTTCTTTCAAATGACATCAAAATCGTTAAATTCTGAGACCATAAATTTTTTGAATTTTGTCTATGGAACGAATCACTGTGGAATGGAGTGAAGGGAGAAGATTAGTGTCCGACCGAAACCACTTTTTTGGGCCGAAACCGAAACCGAATATTCGGTTTTTTTTTAATATTCGGCCGAAACCGAAACCGAAACTTTCTAGTTGAAATAAAAATCACCATATCAAGCACTTTTTTCAACAAACGAATTTTACATTAAGTAAATAAAGAACAAACAAACAGACATAGCATAAATAAATAAATACTTATTAATAAAAACAATTTATTCATTTTTTAAAAACGTAAACAAGAAGAAATCACCCTTTCGTACCTTACTCGCTAATATTCAAAATTAAATAATTTAATATTATATGCTAAAAAAAGAAGTTTGTTTACATTGCTGGCATCTAAATTACTCCTCCTTTTACTATATATCTGCTACATAATAAAATGTAAAAAATATTCTAGAAAGTTTCGGTTTCGGCTATTCGGCCATTTTTTGGCCGAAACCGAAACCACTTATTTGGGCCGAAACCGAAACCGAATATTCGGTCGGACACTAGAGAAGATCAACTTTTTAGTAGAAATTATTCAATACTTAAATAATGCATATCAAGGAAACAAGGATTGAAAAAATATAAAAATATGTTTAAAGAAATTTGAATACTTTTGAAGACCTATTAACGCTCTGTTTGTGGATATGACAGGACTGGCAGCAGTAGAAGTGGATAGTTTTAATTCATTATGAATTGCTTTAGCTTAAGACTGCTTAAAATATTTCAATAAATTTATTTCAATAAATTAAAAAAATATTTCAATAAATTTTACTTCTACCTTTTACTTACAAAGATCTATTGTTTTGTTTCTAGCTAACCTAACCTAAGTTATAACTTTTTGGCGAGTTTTTAATTGGGAAAATAAATATAGAATCACATTCCCAGTTGATTCTATGTGTTAATTTTTCTATTGGTTTTACTTTATAATGACTACTATTTGTTTCAACGCTCCAAAGCAGTTAATTATTTTGGCCAATCAGTGTAATTAGTGATTGTTTTTAATTAGCAACAAAAGGCATACAAAAGTAAATAAATATGAGTGGTTTGTGTCCGCAAATTATTCATAATGCAAGTGTAGTTGCATCATTAAGGAAAGTGTCACATTTCGGGCCTTAACCTACGAACTGCACGTGTGCACATTTAACCCCCTCGGGTGCGGCGTAAGCGATACTATGCATTATTTTTTCTATTTTCGATTCGATGCTTATCGCGCCGCACTCCAGTGACAACGACAATGACAGATGTGTGAATTGATATCAGCCAACCTGGGAAGGGACTGCCGACAACTGCAATAAATACGCGCGAGGCTCAAAGGCGTCTCACACCAGCGCGAAGGGTAGTTGCGGCCAGCTGATGCAATCGACAAAGCAAAGTTAAGTTCGTCGGGGGTTCAGTTGGTGTTGTCGACTTTATTACGCAAAGATTATGCTTTGCTCTTTTATTGCGTCGGCACATAATTCAAAGCTTATTAGCACGTCTGCCGAGTGCAGTCGTTAAGGCGATGAAAGTGGCAAACGAGGCGAAAGCGGCCAAATCAAAGCTCGCATTTGCGCCAAAAATGGCAATTAAATGGCATTGCAGCGGCGCACGTCACAACCCACGCCACACGCTCGTCACATTAGGTGACTGCTGCGGTGCGTACGTGTGTGCGAGCGTGCCACCCTTCCAGCAGTTGTGGGGTCGTACGTCGGCCGGTCTATCAGTGATTTCGGGCGTACGCTAAACGCTCGAATCGATTTTTGACGCTTTGCGCTTTGCTTTGCTCCCCCTTCTGGCCCGTCTCACTAAATCGTGTGCAGTCGATTTTCATAAAGGCGAGAATATTTTCATAGTTTCATCGAAATTCTAACCACGTGCATACAAATGGTGCGCAGCAACAACAACAACAACAACGACAACAAGCACAAAGAAATGCGACCAAAGGAAGCGCAAGAGGGAAAAATCGACACGGCAATCAACGTCATCACTGGCCGCACGTGTCGATAATGCCGAATTTGCAAGGGCTTTGCGTTTTTTTCCCTTACTCCTGCACCTCACACCAACAACGCAGTTAAACGCTTTGTGTGTACATTACGTACGTACACACACACACACACACATGCGCGCGTGTGTGGATGGCTTTACAGCGGGGAGGGGGAGGGAGGTGTGTTTGGTGGTGAATCAGAAATGCAAACTGCAACCTCAACACCAGCACACGTTCGCAATTATTGGCTGGACGGAGTTGGACACAATGACGGAGAACGAGCGCTGTGTTGGTGTCGGGGTGGCCGCGGGAGTGCCATAGGCTGCATAATGCTGCGGGACAATATGTACCGACGTGTTCTGAGTGCGATTTTAGTTTGTGTATTCAATGACTAAACATTGCACGCGTTGACTACTTGGCAAATGAGCGACGATGTTGCTGACGTTGTTAGTTTGTAGGATTTCCCCGTTCAAAGCATTAAAGAGAGCAAAGTGTTAATAAGCCTAAAATTGTTCAAATTTTTTACTTTTCTTAAAAATGAAACTCTGGAATCTCCAAAAAAGTGATTTTTTATAGTCTTTCAAAGTCACTTTGTACAAAAAACAGTTAAAAGTGACAGCTACCAAATGTCAAAAAGGAAAAACCCGAACAGAAGCGACAGAAGTCCTTCAAAACAAACACGACGCCAGCTTTTGGTGGAAACCGAAATTTCATTCTTGCCAATCTCTCTTTCTAGGTTCGAAAGGATTGAACATTGATGAGCGTATATAGTGTTGCCTGATTAACCCTTTCGACCCCAAAGTTGCCTAAGAGCAACTTCACCTATTTGTCAGCTTATAGCAAAAGCTACGATTGATTTATGGGTTTAATTTAAGTAGGCACCAACAAATTAATATTTTTAGAAGTGAATTCAAAGCAAATTACAAACATTTTATTGTTATCCCCAAAATAATTTCCAATAATTTGCAGCGATATCAGGGAAAGTTTGTGTTCTAATTGAAGTCTACGAATTGGGCGCGTTTGATCAAAATCCTGTTTCTTTAACCCTTCGTTGCATGATCTAATTTCCGTGAAGAAAGAGCATTTTTGTCATATTATTCTTGTTGCTTGTTAAGTTCTGATGGTAACAATGTAATTTTGTTCAGTTCCTGTATCAATGAAAGAAGTTTTGCGGACATTTTCCGTATCCTGGTGAGAACGCTACCGCCGAAATGAAAGTCGGTTTTATCTATTTTTTAGTGTTGGCTACTACGGGTAGTCAAACAGAGGTCAGACGTCACTGTATACTCGTAATTCAACGCACTAAACAGCTGAGCGACGACAACCGCCATATCACCATCGCCATCAACAACCAAAATTAATTCACCAAATCGTAACACTTGTTGTTTTTTCGATTCTTTTGCACATACTTCCATGTAATTCGCAAAATTCCGTTAGTAATCAAATGTTTTAACATAAAAGATACAACTGAAGAATGAACGACTCTAAAATGGTGAATAGAATAGTTTCCAAATCTATGAAAAGTAAACATTGCAATGCCATGCAGCGATGGGTTAATAATGGTTAAATAAAATCAAAAAGTGGTAATTTTGTATTTTTCCATAAATATTATATAATTTTTCTGTAAATAAAAATATTGATACAAAATTTATTTAACCCGTTTTAAGCTAAAATTGTTCAAAAGTAAACTAGCTCTAGAACTCTAACAAAGAGGCGTGGCGACTTCAAATGTCGTGTACACACTTCTTAGGAAAGTGGTTCATGATTTAAATACCAAAAAGTAATATCGAGACACAGGGTAAAATTCGGGGTCGAAAGGGTTAAGGAATTTCCTCCTAGATTCAGAAAAATTACGGCCTCTTAGTAGGACTTCTAGGAAGAAGAATCGTTCAGACAAAAGTGCGTGAGATTTTAATTTTCTATTGGTGCATTTCTGGGGATTTTTTCATACAAAGTAGCTTCAATTGAATCGATATCGCATATGATACAAGTTTTAGTGAGTAAGGAAGTTCACAAATGCAGTTTTGATGACGAAGCAATAGTAAACTGAATATTGAAATTTAAACTCTTACTTGCATTAAATTGTCTTTCAAGTGCATTTCTTTTATTTTAATAATTTAAGTTTATTTCAATTATTTAAAAAGTATTTCTAAATTTTGTATGGAAATTGTATTCATTTAGTTCATAATGAAAATAACAAGGAACAAATTTGTAGAATGATATTTCTGTTATTTTTTAAGATTCAAAAGAAAGTTATCAGGCATCTATAAAGCTAGATTTATAGTGGATAAACGGAATATAGAAGCACTCAAAGCACTTTTAGCATGAAAGCAACTGAAGATGATTCTTGAAGATTTTATTGACTTGACTTGGATCAGCATTTCAACAAAGAGGCACTGCTGTACACTCTTGACTTTAAGCAGAACTTGGCGCATTTTCCTCCAAATGTTGCACATCAGTCTGCAGATCCTTCAGCTCCTTCAGCATGCCTTTGGCCATCTTGCCCTCCGGCGTTTCGGGCGGCTCATACAGCAGCATTCGCACGGACTCGCGCAGCATGGTTTGCGTCTGCTGCAACAGTTCCTGCACACACACAAACAAGTCTGTAGTATTTGCACTTAAGCACCGCCTCCCTTGCACGCACTCACCACCAGCTCCCTGGCCTTCAGCTCCTTGACGTCGTAGCGCATGCGATGCAACTCGGCTGCGGTGTTGGCCAGCTCGTACAGCACAATTGCCTTCAGCCGCGATATGCCCGGCTGGATGATGCGCAACACGGCCAGAATCTCCTCGCACAGCTGCACCTTGCGCTCGTACACTTTGCGGCCCGGCTGCAGCGACACATTCTGTATGATGGAGCGCAGCACGGCGGCAATGTTCTGCTTCAGGTCCAGCAGCAGGTAGTGGTTGGGATGGAGGTAGCGCGTCAGCTTGGCGAGCAGCAGCTCGTAGCGGTAGATGTCGTTCTTGGCGTGAAAGATCTCCTCCTTGGCGCGCTCGAGCAGCTTTTCCACGTTCTCTGCGCCGAGCGTGTGCGCACACACCTGGCACTGCCACTGCGCCGGTCGAGGCTTGGGCGGCTGTTGCGGCGGCTCGGCTGGCTTGGCGCGCACCACATAGCCGACGCGTTTGTTGTCCGCACAGCGCGCACACGCCAGGCTGCTCATGTGCGAGCCCAGTTCGGTGGGATCCTCGCAGCGCTCGCACATGCAGTGAAAGTATTTGCCCACTTGGAGCAAGTGGCGGCGTTCGTCGGTGCCCTGCAGCGAGAAGTTGAAATCAGAATCAAGGTTACGATTAGGGAATAGTTGGCGACGTTCTACCAGCAGCACGTTGGTGTAGCAGTTGTAGAGCATCTCGCCCTGCGGCACATCGCGTGAGGCGTACATCTTCAGCTGGTAGTGTTCGTCGATGGAGATTGCCACGTTGGCGAGGCAGCTGTGCGCAAGCAGCGCGGCGCGCACATAGACGCCACGCAGCAGCCGAACGTCGGGCGCGCGCAGCTCGAAACAGTTCACGTCGATGATGCTGCACAGGCGCTGCAGCAGCTCGGCGTCGACGGCCGACCCGTTGCTGAGGTGCTGCGTCAGACCCGACTGAAGTATGGGCGTGACCGCTTGCTGCTCGTGCTCGAGCCAGATGGGCGTGTTGCGGCGCTGCTCCAGGTGCGCTTCCATGCCTAACAGCTGCTCGAAGTACGGCGCCGTCTCGGCGTTTTCGCGCAGCAGCAGCGCCTTTAGCGGCCCATAGACGTCTGTGGAGCTTTGCAGTTCGTCAACGCGCAGCGTCGACATGCCGGCAAACAGTCGACAGTCGTAGTCGTTGTGCAGAGCACAACTGTCGCAAAGCGGAAACACGCGGCAGGCGCTGTGCAAGAGAGAAGATAGGATTGGAAACAAAATTTGTTTCCACTCATTTGAAAGGTTACCTGCAAAATTTGTTTGTTAATGACAGACAGTTGGCGCAACGTCTGTCGCCATGGGCGGCCAACAGCAGCAGGGGGCGCTCCAACAAGACGGTCTCACCAGCCTTGATGTCTGTGGCAGCCACCACATAGCTGCAATTTTATTAAAAGTGACAGTAGTTATTATTTTTCTTATATCAAAATATTCTTTTTTAAATTAACGAACCGGCCCAACGATTCGTTGCATTCCACTTTACACTTCTTGTCGAAAGCATCCATGCTTTCACGCCACTCAGCGCTGCTGCCGTCACTCAAATGTTGCTTTTATGTAATCTGTTTTGTTTGCAAATTTTTAAGTTTTTTAAACTAAAAACTATTTATTGCAGCTAATTTATTTTTGATTAAAAATGTTCTTTATTTTTAAACCACCGACTGCACTTGTTGCGCTCTGCGACTGTGCGCCCACAAATTTAAAGCAAAGTGTCACCCGTATCGCAGCCCAAAGGCAAACAACTGTGCGAAATCGAAAATAAAATTGCATTGCATTGCGTTTCTTTCTCTTCGACAATCCAAACGTTTCGCTGTTGCAAATAAATAAATGCAAAATTTAAACAAAAATAAATAAACGAGCGACATGCAAAAACAAAAGCAATAGAACAATTAAACGACTGCAGAGCTGCGTAGATTTTTAAATAAATATCATGAGAAAACAACAACAATGCAGTACCTGAAGATAGACGTGGCAAGGCGTGCTGCCACTCAGTTAGTGGACGCACTGCATGGCCGATCAGTCAGACGTGTGTGTGGTTTTCTAACTTTGTTCAAAGAAAAAAATGACAATAATAGACGGGAGACGGGAACTGAAGGTTGGATGTCAGGAATTACATATACAGCTGCGTGCAACTAATTAGAAACGAAACCCTAAAGTTATAAAAAACAGAACACAGTAAAAAACAAGGACCCGGTTTTTGATTGGTGTTATTATTTTGTATATATGTACATAAATAGTTAGAAAATAAACTCATTGTTTTTGTATTCGATTACTATTGCTATTTACTATTTGGTGTTATTTTATACAAAATTTCCGTTTAATTTATCCATTAACTACCAAAACACTTTTCCTACAACAGTCGTTTCTGAGTGAATTTTTCAATAACACGAATAGGAAAAAGGTCACAAAGAGCCATTCCGAGTGAATACGTTCTCGTATAATATGAGATTTGTGAGCCGGTGCGTTGTCGTGGTTAAGAAATCAGGAGTTGTTTCTTCAAAATTTGGGCCTCTCGCGGCGAAAATTTTCCCTCAAATGCTTAAATACGCTGACATAATACTCCTTATTGACTCTCTGACCTGGCGGAAGGAATTCGAAGTGAATCACACTTGTTTTAGAATCGTCTCTGACGTGATTTTTTAAGTTTTGGCTCGACTGAGAAACAACATTCCAATCATCGGAATGCAGTTTAGCTTCGATATCATATTCCTGGACCCCTGTCTCGTCGCCGGTAATGATGTCGTCAATAATTTTCTGGCCCAAAGAAAGCATTTAATTAGCGACATCAATTCAATGCTGTTCTTGCAACAGATTCAGCAAAATTCGCAGAAAACAACAAACACTGACTTGTATACAAAGCTATCACGTACAAACTCCCGACAGATGGCGTTCAAACAGTAATTTGAGCACCAAATCATAGATGTATCAAATTCGGAAAAGAAAATTTTAACATCTCAAAAGCGGTTTGTTTGAATTGTATGTAAATTCCGAGTATTTTTTTTAACACTTTGTGGTCTAAGACAATTTGTGGTCTAAGTGTTGTTTTATTCCTGTTGGGTATGACAAAAAAAAAACATTAGTAACCATTAGAATTAATATTATAATTCTGTTGTAAAGATTCTGTTCTATTGAACAATAGGTCTGTTTGGGTACGGATAACACAACAAATTTACCACACGAAAAAATCGATATACTCGCGGAACTATATATATAAACCATTTATCATATGGTCAGTTTATTATTTTTAAGTGCAAAAATGGTTCTATAAATACGATTTCAGCATCCTTAATGATATTGAAATTATCCATATCCTATAGAGTGAAGTATTAAATTTTTTATATCTTAAACTAATAAAGTTAGAAGGACGAAATTCAAGGATGTAGTAGCGTACATATTAGTCCTTAAGATATATTTTTTCCAAAAAAATTATTGGAAATTTGCAAGGATATTCACGGAAAAAGTTTTAAAAGCACATTTTCAATACTTCTTCGTCCTTTTGCACCAAAACATTAAATTTTTTAAGATTCTGAGGAATTTTCTCTTTCATTTGATACCCATATTGTTATTCTAGAATGTGCTCAATTATAAAAATAATTTTTTGAAATAAACATGTCCTTGAAATTTCAAGTTTTACTACATTGGTCCCTAGTTTCGCGAAGATATACTTTTTTCGTGTGTTTTGAAATTTTTTGATTTTTGTCGCACACGGTGTAATTTGTACGAATTTGTACAAATTGTTACCGGATCCTGTTTGTGTACGCCAAATCTCTTGCAACGAGAGAGAAACGGAGAGCGTAAAGTGACAGTTCATTTCGTGAGAACTTGCAAGTTTTTACTGGAGAAATTTCGTCCAGTAACTTGTATCCAGTAAGAAGAAGAACAAGAAAAACATATGACTGGCTGCCATATGATCGACTGCAAAGAAAAAGAATTTTTGCAAACATTTGGAGGCAAATGGAACCAGCATAGAATTTGTGCGTTCGCAAGTCTGCTGACCCACAACTGTCTCAAATGGCAGATTGAGCTCAACGAACCATTTGCCATTTGGATTAAATGTTTGACTAAACTTAAGTTTCTCTACCGCTTCAAACCTCAAACGAAACTTTTAGATCAGCTTTTTCTTTCTTTAACCCTCCTGCTTACACCATTTTTTGTGTATATTGTGAATGTGCGAAGTCCCACTGGTGTAATCAAGAGTTAAAACTTGTAAATTCTTACAAATAATTTGATATATAATTTGATAATTTGATTTTTGGGAGCGTAAGCCTGTTATTTTTTATTGGATAATTTTTACTGGAAAAGTTCCCAAACAGGCCTAATATCAACTTTGCTGGTATAGTTGGAAAGAGAATGAAAAATTCTTAATTATATTATTGACTATAAATCGAATTGATTGTTTTTTAAAATATACAAAAAAAATTACACAAGTCACTTATAAAATTAAATAAATTTCGCTTGAAAGATGAATAAATATGAATACGAATATATCTCATTTATATTGTCTGTACACAAAACCATATTTCAGTTAAAGATTTTTATTGGTTGGTGATGAACATCTTTTTTAAGAATAAAGTTTTCTGAAATGGCATGGAAAGTTACTGAAAACTTGTGAGCCCATCAACTTTAAACTAAACGTATTTAAGAAAAATCTGTTTTTCTTCTCTAGGAATAAGAAATTATTTAAAACCAAAAGCCAGAACAATTTTTCGTGTATTTACCAAAAAATTAACCATTAAGTCAATCATAATGCAAATTTTCCCAGTTTCCATATTAAATTCCAAGGTTTATGTGTCACAAATTGATTGAACTCTAGTTCGTGTTTGGCTAATTGGCTTTTACTCTTCGACATTCATCGAACTTAGCCAAAACCTTGTAAATTTTTTGCTAGTTAACTTTGACAATTAACTGCAGTTGGCATCGAAAGCCGAAAATCTGACCGCTTCATAGGAGATTTTAAAAATGCATCCGACTGAGAGAAAGTTCTATAAATCAGCGACAATCACTCTATGGCCTCTTCCTCGTGCGCATAGTTTTGTGATTATAATCATCGCATGAGTTTAGTGGCGGGTCGAAGGCAACGAAAGCTTGTGCGAGCGTATTTGATTACAGTTAAATTATGTTGCCGGTCGGGACGGTGCGCAACAAATAAACCATTGACAGCTAACACGGAGAAAAATTGGAAAAATTAAATGAAGCGCAGCGCAATGGGGCCGAGCGAGGGGCATGGGGCAGCGCGCTGGTGACCCCACGTGGTGCGCTACGACGCATCAACCGGCCACTCGCCACTTGCCACCAACAACGCAGGTTTATTGTCGACAATATGAACACATGTGATATTTTGACATCAACGGACAATGTTGTGGTGGCGCCCAATAACAACAACAGCAATAGCAACAGCGCGACAGCAACAGCAACAGCGACGACAACGCCGACAGCCCAGCATTTATACAAAATTGATTGTTATCGGGCGACAATGTGAGTCAAGGCAACAACAACAGCAGCGGCCAGTTGCAGTGAAATGAACTACAACAACAATCATAACAGCAACAGGAAAAAACAAATCGGGGGGAAAAAGACAAAAACAAAATTATGACGCTGCGCATGCGTTAATTGTCAAATTGACAGGTGAACTACACCAAGCAACAACAAAACGAGCAGAGCCGTCTTTATGTCGACAACAGTAACAATAATAGGCACAACAATAACAACGCTCATAACAATGGCTGCAACAAAGCGAACACAAACAAGTTGACACTACCGTTTGGACGGCAAGCGGGCGGTCCGGCGGACCTGTGATGGCACCAGCACAACTCGCTGCTATGGGGCAACAGGTTTTTATTGCAGCAACCGATATTAAATTTTATGAGGCAGACCGTGCCATTTGTTTTGGCTCGGCACATATTGTGGCTTCTATGTGTACCTAAGTGTGGCTGTGTGTGTGTGTGTAAGTGTGTGTATGGGTGAGTATATGTGATTGTGTTTATGTGTTGGGGGTAGTGTCCCACCGATGCTTGGATATTGGCCGATACCAATGTTTATGCCGATTCATCGGCCTCACGAAGAGGGGGCCGAACTTGATTTAGTAATAATAATAATAATTAATTTAATTAATAAAAAAAGTTTATATTGATAGTGGAATATTTTTTACTTTGATTCTTTATAAAAAAGAATCGGTCAAATAATTAGACATTTATAGCCGATGCTGTGTCAAAGTCGATTAAAAAATGGTTGCCCGAAGCTTCTGCTGTTGCATTGACCTTCCAGTCGTCAGCGGTCGCAGCAGCATTCATGAAGACTTAGAAAGGAAACTTTCCCCCTCGCTGCTTTTATTTTTACTGATTTTCTCGCCTGCCGTTCCGTCTGGTTTTTGTGGTTTTATGAGGGTTTCGGGCGCTGTCGCTGATTGCCGCGCACGCATGTCTCCATCCATTTGCATATCCAACAAAATGTTCGAATATAAAACGCATTTAATTGTCATAAAAAGTACACACACACACGCACACAACTCAACTGGTCGCGATTGCTTCGAAGGCTCCTAATCATTGCATCGTAAGGAAATCTTTGATTGCTTTGCCAACTGTTTGACGCGTCAAGTGCGCGTCTGCGTTTATGATTTTGTGATGAACTGGGCATTTATGGCCGTCGGTGACGGCGGCGCGCCGAATTTAAATACTAAATGAGCCCATCAAAGGCACGCAATCAAACTAAACGGAAATGAGTACGCAAGTGCTGCGCTTTGACTCACCAATAACGCGCCACAGCCGGAAACTGTCATTCGAAGTTGGCCCGAACCGTTGCTGCTTTGCAGTCGATTTTAACTTGAATTTCGTTTTCATTGGCGCTTCAATTTTGATGCGACTTTTATTGGCCTTGCCCGCAGTCGCCGAACATGAGTTAATCATGTCGTGAAATGTATATGTCGCCGCTTTCGTCGCACGCACTGTCCCACTGCTTGTCGCAAGCGTGTATGCTGGCACTGATATATTGGCGCCCGCAACGTTTAAGTTGCCCTAATGAGGAAAATCGCCGTCCCTAATCGAGACGATCATAATCGAATCATACACATCGCTGATTTATTGCCATTGAAAATCTTTAATTTTGAGTTTGTGTTTATGTCAGTTTCGGTTATTCTATATGTTTGTGGCCGAATATGTTCAGCGAAAAACCCGATACAGTTCACATGCGAAAATTGATACTTTTCGTAGAGAACATCGGGTTGACGTATCGTTAGACACGCGTTTCTTGGAAATCTCATCGTTTGAGACACTTCGTGGACGTTTATTGTTTGAAGAATTGTATTAGAAATTGTAGACGGCATATCCTGTTTGCTGCAAGGCATCTGCAACAATTTTGAATATGTTTTCCTTCAACAAACTCAGAAGAGTTTGGCATCAGGGAATGCCATTAGGTGGTTCGTTTTTCCACTTTTGCCTTTTATTATGGCCAGTTAACCCTTTCGGTACAGGTTTTTAGTGGGGAAAGTTAAAATTTTAAATTTTATGTCTTAGGCTTCTATGTGGTAATATTAGCAACAATCCATAAGAAATTTTTAAATTTTTATACTCGGACCCTGTATTTTAGAGTGTTTTTCTATGAGAGCAACCACATCGTTGTGGCTGTAATAATTACTTAAACATACAACTTTTTATGCATAACGAAAATTTGAATATTTCTTCATTTACTTCAGCCAAAATTTTTTTGAAAAAGTATCTAAATTGAAAGAAAGAATTGATCTAATTTTTTCTGCTTCTTCTTCCTTCACTATCTCAAGATATACCATTAAAAAACGTGTATACTTCTCTTCTCTCAACTTAATTATTCAGTTTATTAATTTCGTATTTTTCCGTAAACTTCAAACTATTCTAAGGAACAACAAAAATATAGTATCCACAAGTTTTTTGACCTAAAACAGGCACTGAAAACAGACTATGCCATATGGCATAGAATAACCGAGAGGGTTAACTGAGTAAGTAAGTAAGAATGCTCTGTTCTACATACAAAACAAATACTTAACCCTTTCGACCCCGAATTTTACCCTGTGTCTCGATATTACTTTTTGGTATTTTAATCATGAAAAACTGGCCTAAGAAATGTGCACACGACATTTGAAGTCGCCAGGCCTCTTTGGTAGAGTTCTAGAGCTGGTTTACTTTTAAACAATTTTAGCTTAAAATGGGTAAACTAAATTAGGATCAATATTTCTTGGTTACAGAAAAATTATTCAATATCTATGAAAAAATACAAAATTATCACTTTTTGATTTTATTTAACGATTATTAAAGAAACATAGTTTTGATCAAACGCGCCCAATTCGTAGACTTCAATTGGAACACAAACTTTCCCTGATATCGCTGCAAATTATTGGAAATTATTTTGGGGAGAACAGTAAACTTTTTGTAATTGGCTTTGAATTCACTTCTAAAAATATTAGTTTGTTGGTGCCTACTTAAATTAAACCCATAAATCAATCGTAGCTTTTGCTATAAGATGACAAATAGAAGAAGTTGCTCTCAGGCAACTTTGGGGTCGAAAGGGTTAACTAGCTTGAAGACCCGATTATAAAGAATCCTTTTATAATGCGACTGCTTAGTTTATCCTTACATATACGATTTTTTTTATGTGATGTTCTTAAACTCAAAAGATGATTGTTTTTTACTGGTTCAGTTAAATTTTGTTTTTGAATTTTGAATTTCCGTTTCTAGTCACCCGAAAAGGTCTATTGGGTTGAGCCAAATTGCACAGTTGTCAGTGCACGAATGCGATGACTTCTCACATTGATTTCCATGTAACAGAATCGAACATAATGAAATTTCTCGAATGTAAGTACTGTCCATTCGAGAAATTACGCAATTACGCTAAAAGCTCTTGGCCCATAAACTGTCTTCGCAACAATGCGAGATTGTCGTCATTTATAATTATGTGTAATAAAACACGGATTCAATTTAAAATTGGAACATAATTCAAACTGACTAATGTCCGAGTACACGAAGACATGTCGCCGCAATCGAGCAGCCAACATTCAATATACACTAATAAATATAAATCAGCTTCCATCAGCAGTTCTGTCTTAGTCGGGCTGCTGTGTCGTCCGATTCCGCTTTGATGAAGGCATAACGGGCGGCCGGCTGAAGGCGGAGGCACAAGTTCAGGAATAAATTGCACGACGTACGAGCGAACGGCGAGCGAGCAGCGCGAACAATTATTTTCGACGCACACAAAAGCTCAAATGGAACAGCGAACGGAATCAAAATGAATAATGGGCGACGGCGGCGGGAAGTACAGCGCGCAGTGGAGCGGGCCGGCTGCGACAACTGCGACGACAGCGACAAAGCCATATGGCCCACTGTGCTGTGTACGAGTATTGTGAAAGTTGGTCTTACGTGGCGTGCTGGTCGAAGGGGGGGGGGTGGATTGGAGTTGAGGAGTTGTGGCAGAAATGGCAGTCGGCGTCTTCCATAAATTTAGCGAATCAGTTCATCCAATTAGCGAGAGGCAACAAAGTTGATAAATAGCCGCGGCAAAGAGGAAAAAACAGAGAGCAATCCAAAGGAAAAGTAGCGCCCGAAGACGGGGAAGCAGAGGCGCACTGATGAAGAAAGGCAACAATCGGCAAATAGTGCGGCAACAAACGGCAGCGCGTGCATGCTGACAGTGCGCTCGCCGCCATGTGAGCGCCGCGCGGTCCACAATGCGGCCAGCGGGCGGGGCGAGTTGCCGGCGCCCGTTGCTGGTTGCTGCACGCGCGTACAAGTCGAGCATTTTTCATTGACATTTGCGACGTTTGTTTTGTTGTGCCATTTTTGTCCATTTGCTATTTACCGTTGTCGTCGCTGCTGCCGCTTCGACGAAGCGCCAACAAAGTAAAAATTATTTAAGCTTTCAGCGCATTGTGCGCTCATTTCAATGCCGCTGCTGGCTGTTGCTGCGCTTGCAACTAAATTATGACAAATTGTGATTTCTGCTTTTGTTGGTTTGCGCTGTGCGTTGTTGTTGCTGCTGCTGTTTCTGCTGTGTTCGTTGCGCGCCGGAAAACGCTGTGCGAAGGGGTTCAAATGAACTTTCCGTTTCCGCTTGACAAATGGAATGAAGTAAAATGATGCAGTGCCACAGCAGCGCTGAACGTGGAGCGTTGAGTTCATTACGAAACGACGGACAGACGGCCATTTGCGAAACTCGCCCCTTTTCGCCTCAGTCGCGCTGAACAAGTGAAATTAAATTCAGCGTTGACGACGAAGTGCTGTTCCATAGTTGCGGGCGAAACGACGAAAAATGTTTACTGTTGCACTGAGACAAAGCGAATTTTCATCTATTTACCTTTCGCTGCTTTGGGCCAAGTGTGTGAAAAGTGGAAATAGAGAGAAAGATTTTGAATAGAGCGATGCATAAATGGCATAAATGTCTTTGAAGCCTTGAGCGGCAAATTGCATTCAAACGTTCGGGCCAACGTTGCTTTCAGTCACAATTTGTGATTTCTTTCAGATAGAAAAATACAAAAATAGTGACATTTGAATAGCGAAGCGATGAAACTAACACTTTAACAGCTTAAGATAATTAAATGTCCACTAGGGGCATAGTCAAGGAGTTTTCAACATTTTTTCAAGGATCACGAGGCAAATTTTGTAATGTCTTTTCTAATTTGGACTGCAGTGTTTTGGGCGGAATTTGAATAGATGAGGAATGAAATTTATTCATATTTTACAGAATTTTCTGCCTGGGATACTTTGGGTTGACTCACAATTAATATGATGAAAGTTCGTATGGAACAGCGGTGTCCTGTTGGCATTGAAAGGTTTCAACAATAAATGCAAGTTGGGTAAAATATGTCTCAAAGATATTTGACAACTAGCCATATATGATATTGCCAAAGAATTGTAGATACGATTGACCTGGGCCTTAGCCTTCAAGAAGCGGTCTTAGGACACTTTCAGATTCATTGTGAGGTCCATTGTGCATCTTCGTTAAGTGCGTATTGAATGTGAGTCACATTCATGTTAGAGCTTGAATTGAACTGTGTGCTATTGTATTATCCCCATCATTGACGCCCACATAATTTCATTTTAGGGGGTTCCATACACAACTTGTTAGCTTAATACCACTTGAAACCATATTTGCTACCCAAACAGGTTTGGGGAAGTAAAAGGAAGGTACTTCGAAAAAGTTGCTATCGAATACGAACCAAAACGAGCTGTTTTAAAAGATGGACGTAGCATAGCGAATTAACATCCAGTGGCCCGTATGAACAATGAAGCCCTGACGAAAAAGATCTTTTGACGCTGTAGTTGGAGTTGGACCGTGTTTCCAGTGAAAGGACCAAGTTTAGGCCCCATCATCTCTATGTGTGACTAACTGGAAAAGGCGCACGCAAAACAGAGGCGCCTGGACCGAACTTTTGCGGCAGGTCGTAACCCGGTAATGACCAGTTGAGTAGTAAGTTACAGGTTTCGGGAGTTTTGAAGTCCCCTTGCGTGCGCCACTGATCCCCGTTAAAGTAACCTAAACGATATTTTCTATTTGTAGCTCCCATATACATTATTATTAATGGGGATAGTGCACCGCGACCTAAAGATCTATTGTGCCCCCTTCATGGACTCATAGTTCATCTGTGAGCCCAACTACCGAGAGGAACTTTAGTATATCTCCTATATCCCATATATAGGGTGTTTTTTTTAGAGGTTTGTTTTTCGAATAGAGATAAAACTGGCATTTTGTGGTCAAATCTGGCAACTCTAATGTCATTTATGTTCAGTTTTGTTTGCCATTTCATCATGAACAGGTTGACAAAAGAACAACGCTTGCAAATCGTGCAAATTTATTTCGAAAATAATGGTTCAGTTCGCGAAGTTTACCGCAAGCTCCGTCCATTTTATGGTCGACATAATCGTCCATCAGAGCAATTAATTCGGTTAACCATGGGTCGTTTTCGCACTACGTTTACTCTATGTGATAATACGCATCCGCAGAGACGTCGAACAGTGCGCACCGAAGAAACAATTGCCGCTGTAGAGCAAAATGTTGAAGAGGACCCGAATGAATCGATTCGCCACCGTGCACAGCAATTGGAGCTTTGTCCATCAACTTTATGGAAGATTTTGCGCAAAGATCTTGGCTTGCGACCTTACAAGATCCAGCTTGTGCAAGAATTAAAGCCGCGAGACCATGCAATGCGTCGTGATTTTGGTGTATGGGCCGAAAATGAGATTGATCTCGATGCTGATTTTCATCGCAAAATTTTGTTCAGTGATGAGGCTAATTTTTGGTTGAATGGCTACGTCAACAAGCAAAATTGCCGCATTTGGAGTGAAGAGAATCCACATGAGACCCTTGAGACGCCATTACATCCACAAAAACTGACTGTTTGGTGTGCTCTATGGGCTGGTGGAGTCATTGGGCCATACATCTTCCGAAATAATGCTGGAGAGTCAGTTACCGTTAATGGAGACCGGTATAGAGCCTTGATAACCGACTATTTTGTTCCCGAATTGGATGGCATGAATGTGGATGAGTTGTGGTTCCAACAAGACGGCGCTACATGCCACACAGCGCACGTCACAATCGATTTATTGAAGGAAACATTCGATGAGCGCATAATTTCGCGGAATGGACCTGTCAATTGGCCACCAAGATCGTATGATTTGACACCATTGGATTATTTTCTTTGGGGATATGTGAAGTCGCTCGTCTACGCCAACAAACCAGAAACGTTAGGGGACTTGGAAGCCAACATTCGTGGCGTTATTGCCGACATACGGCCCCAAATGCTCGAAAAAGTGGTTGAAAATTGGACCTGTAGAATTGGCTTTATTCGAGCCAGCCGCGGCGGCCACATGCCCGAAATCATATTTAAACATTAATGGCATAAAATTATCCTTCCAATAAAGCCAAATTGATGGACATTAAAACGATTTTCTTGTGTTTTATTTCAATTCGAAGTTCTATACCTCTAAAAAACACCCTACATACATACTTCGAACAGGAAATCCAAATTTGTGCTAGTACCTGCTCTGATATCTTCTAAATAATGTTCCCAGTTTATTAGAAATTTTCATCCAAACATTCCCTCATCTATTCTGTCTCCTGCCTCTTATTTTTCTTACTCATTCCACGCATACGAAACATTTCGAGATGAAGTGTGGTTTGTCCACAGTTCAAAATTCTCGTTAACCGTTGTCATTTTTCAAAATGTTGCTGGCAAAATGCAGATCATAAATTCAACTCTTCAGGCCAGCGTATAACGTATGGCTTATAGCGTATAGCGTTTTGGCCATATTTATATGCATGAGCGTGCAGCTGGCATAAATTTAAATTAACAACAAAAATACATTCTCCACAACCATTTGCAGTGGCGCATTAATTTTATTTCACCAACAGCAGCGGCAACCCTCGCCATTTCTTGAAAATCCAAACGTGTGTCCCTCATTTCCGTTGGCATTTTTCATAATATTATCTGCTGAATAAATACAAAAGTACTTCTAAAATGTCCAAAAAAGAACAGCACAAAAAAAATCCTGCGCAAATACACACTCACACACGCGGCGAAAGAAAAGGAAAACAGCAAACCCATAGCGAGGCAAAGCAGCGTGAAAGGAATCTCGAAAGCATAATGCCGCCGCTGCCAGCGCTGCATTCGCCGAGAATGTACCCGGAAAACAACCTCATGTCGCCTTAATGCATGCAACATTTTTTCGAGTTAAAACGTAACAAGCACTCACTCCACTTTGTCATAACAAGAAAATTAAAAAATAAAAATAGACCGAAAAATCATACAACCAGTAAAGAACTAAAAACTGCAATAAAACGAAGAGCCAAAGCCGAGCGAAAAGCAAAAACAAATGGCGCAAAAAAGCGACAGCACACCAACTACACGTACGCGCAAGTGGCAGCAGGAGATGGCGCAGACTTTGTCGCGGCTATGATAAATGGCAACCACGTCGGCGTGTTGCACGTTCCGTGTTCTATGGCGCTGCCAGAGCTTCCTTGGCTTCGTACTTTTCATACTTGCAGTGCCAGAGAGAGAGAGAGCGAGAGGGCGTGCGCGAGAGAGATTTAAGCGTTTCCTTCGCTGCTGGCGGCTGGCAAACACAGCAGCTGCAGCAGCGACAGGATCAAAACTAAGATACGTACGTCAAAAAAGCAAAGAGTCCATTTTTACAACAATTTCCTCTTTACTACATGTGCGGTGATTCCTCCTTGCGGGCACTATTAACCCACACTCGAAGCGCCAAATGCCCAGTTGCTGCTGCTTCTTGTTCGCTTAGCGCATTCTGCACGCTACATGAGCCAACTCAGCATGCAATCACTTTGACCAAACTGAGTTGCTTTGAATATGCTAAATTATTTGGTATTTAATGGCATATTGTAGTAGCCTTGACGTGGAAAGATTCAAACTAAAAGTTTGATTCTAATAAATCATCCATGAAAATTATATTACAAAATTTTGTACCATTGCACAGTGATTCGTTCCGTAGACAAAATTCAAAAAATTTATAGTCTCAGAATTTAATGATTTGTATGTCTATTGTGATTGTGTATGTGATTTGACAGGTAAAACTCCAACTAAGAAAACCAAAAAAAATCTCCGCAAAAAATTAATTAGTGTGTGTGCAAAAGCGGCTCAAAGTTGAAACTATTTTCACAAAAAAATGTAAACACATATTTTCTGTTTTTTAGTCTATTGAGTAAAAATAAATTAAAAATACATGGTTACCAAGAAGTTGCTAAAACTTTCAATACAGATTAAGAAATGATGTGGCCATTTTCATTTTTAATGTTTTCTTAAAATTTGCAAACCTGAGGCTTTTACATCACTTTTAATTCAAATTAAATTTTTAAATTAAAAATCTGAAAATTGGCAAAACTGAGAGGAAAATATCTAAAAAGCATGTGAAAGTATGTTCCTGGATTTTTTTTAAATTTTAAGAAGCATTCTTTCTTTGTCGAATAATGTAAACACATCCTCCGATATCTTCCGATCTCAGAAAATAATTCAATTTGAAAAGTGGTCTAAACACCTATTTTTCGACAAAATTTGACTGTTTCATCCCTAAAAGTATGCAATCAGCATGAAAAATTGAGAAAACTGCAAAAAAGCAAAACATACGTCTATTGTTATTGTTTTTATTTCAAAACTAAAAGGTCCTAAGACAATTTCTGCTACTCTTCGCAATTATCAATTTTGACGTTACCGATTAAATGTAAAATCTGAAAAATCTAGCCAATAGAATTGTTGCTAAAGCTTTCCAAAAATGACGAAATGCACAAATTTAAGTCTCGGGCAATGCCAAACTACAAAATTTTAAGAAAAACAAAATGGAGGTTTGAATTCAGCAGACCATGATTAACTAGTATACACAATTTTATGAAGAACGGACCGCTCCTTCTAATTTTGTCCCGCGGTATAAAATGTATAAAATAATATAATTTTTTGCTTAGTTATTTCAATACTCCAGTCTAAGGAAACATTGCCGGTTTGCCGGTTTGTTAGATGAAGAAGAGGTCACTCATACCTTCTGTGCCACTGTCTAGTCCTGGTCAGGAAGAAACTCTGTCACTATGATGCCGCGTTCTGGTTCACCTGACGGACCCGTGAATCCTCACCATCTAAGGCATCGTATGTCTTTTTAAGCGATTTTTTATTTGTGAGATACAGGCAAGAGCTAAGTGATGTCTTTGGATAGCCTCAGGCCTAAACTTCAGACTATGACTTGTGTTATCATACAAAAAGAAACTCCACTAATTTCTTATGACTGCGTTAAATAGATCTGATTAAAAGTATTGGTAGATTTTCTATACTGTGTAACCTATTTTGATACTTTTTCCAGATCCAGTAGACACTTGACGAGGTATTTTTTCATGGAACAAGAATGACACGACGATGTTACTATTGGATTTTTATGGGTAATAATGATTCTCTGGGTAGCTGACAGTTCATCCACCAATAAAAAAAAATTCTTTACTTGGTGTTGATTGAGTCACAATTTAAACGTCTGATCCTTAAACTACTATAGGAGGGAAGGAGCCCATACTTGATTTCCGACTCTTCGAGTCTCTTGGATACGATGCAAGTCTATGCGCGAGAACGCAATGAAAGCTTCTTTCTTTATTGTCCTTAAATTTTTTGGAGAAAAGAGCGTGGGCGGAGTTTTGGAAGCAAAGACTGTCCAGGTTTTCTGGGTACGGTGCAAATTGGTGCGCAAAGGCGCACTGAAAGCGCTTCATTTATATCCTTTTTTTGTTTGTTTTTCTAAAAAGATCGCGGGAGGAGTTTCGGAAGCGAGCTAGGACGCTGTAGGAGGCTGAGCAGCGCACTGAACGGAGACACGTACTTCGGGGAAGCAAAATGCCACACTTCCGTCTGGGCGCAGCGGCAAAAGTGGACTTCAAAGTGACTGAGTGACGGCGGAAATGCTACTAACATTTTTCTTTTTGTCCGCAGCGCCTCTTCACAACTAGCGTTTGTCGTATTATTCATTTTACTTTTAACTCGGGTTTGTTGTTCTGCTTAGTGCGAATGTGTGTGTGTGTGATTGTGTGGGTGTGCCTGGGCCTGTTTTTTGTCGTGTGCTTTCTTGACATGATAAAGCCGCATGAAATTACATAGCAGCGGCCATGCTGCCTGCTGCCATTTGGCAGCGCTGCAGCACAACGTGCCTCAGTAAGTGGAAGGCTTATATGCTGCCATTTCCGTTGAGCGCTGCGCGTTGTGCGGCAGGAGGCCGTGTGGCAGCCAGTGGCTGAAATTCAACTCAATTTTGCTGCGGCTTCTTCGCATACGTAATGAGCAGCCATTACCGCTGCCGGCGAGCATTTGGAAGCTGTCGCCCAGCGCTGGCGATCAACCTTGGCGCGTATCTGTTTCATTTAATTAGCAGCTTAGGCAAATGCCAAAGACGACTTGCGAATGGCGCGACAAAATTCCCCGCGGCTTATGTTGGCGCAACTGTAAAGCGCCATTTGAGCGCGTCATTACCCACTCACCGTTATTGCAGCCCTTCAATTGCCGCTTAACGCATTGGCGTCCAGTTCATTACTGGCCACAGCTCCCATACGGCCGCATTTCGACACTGTGCCTGCTCGAGCGAGAAAAGGAAGGTGTCTTGCCGACACCGCAACAGCCAGCACGGGGCGAGTTAATAATGCGAATTTTTACGTTCAAGTTTTCTGACATTTTGATTTATGATGCTGTCGCTTCATTTTCTACTTCATAAACAAGCTGGCCGCTTCTGTGCACAGAAAAAGTGAGGTGCAAGTGCGGCGGCGGCGGCGCGTTGCACGTTGGGCTGTTAGCTGAGCCTGCTGCAGGATTTGTTCTCGTTTGCCAATTATAATTTTGAAATGCGGCAAAGTGCGAAAAGAAGCGAGACAAGTGAAATAACAAATTGCCACTGTCGGCGAAGCGGGACAAAGCGGGGCGGCCATGCACGCGCAGCGTCGACAATGTTTGACTAATTGAGAATTTTCTATTATTTTCAGTTGTCAGCGCGGATTACCAACAACTTTGTGCCGCCAGTGCGTTTCGCTGTCCGTGAGGCTGTCACTGCTGGCGCTAACGCGTGGCTGTTGTCATTCGTGTTCTTGTGGCTGTTGCGGCTCCGGTTGAATGTTGCGCTGACAAGCTGGCAGCACTGCGAGCGGTCGCTAAAGAAATGCTGCCAACAACACTGATTTTGAGTGTGATTAATTGTTGCCGAAGTAAAAGTTTCGTTTCAAGTTTATCTCAATATTTTCTTGCTTGCGCTGCAAAACCTGACGACCGCGGTGAATGTTTGGTGGGAATTTTCAGAAAATTTCATGTGCTCAGCATTTAGTTTCGCTTCGAGACGGCCGCCGGAGCGCAGCTCGATATGAATATAGGCCTAAAAATCAGCTTAACCCTTTCGCTATTTTGTTGCCACATGGCAACATGCTACTTTGTGGACGTGTGACCTTTCTATAGTTTCAAGAATAAATATTTTTGATGGTCCTCAGAATAGTTTGAAGTTTTAGGAGTAATACGAAATTAACAAATTGAATATTTAAGTTTAAAGAGTTTTTTGAATGTTATATCATTGCATAGTAAAGAAAAAAGAAACAGAAAAAATAAGAACACATTTTTAATCGGTCTTCTTACCTAAATTCAAAACAATTTTTTTTTTATAATTTTAGCTGAAGTTAATAAAGAAATATTAGATTTTTAGTTGTGGGTAAACATTTTTATGTTTAAGGGAGTGTTCCCGGGTAGAAGTTTGAAAAAATCGATTTTTTTTTTTGGGCGTTTTATTGTACCTTATACTATGTATATACTATCACCCCCCAAAGTCGTTTTTCAATCCGCAAACTCAGTACCCACTTTTTTGCATGTTAATTGAAGTAATCTCAGCTTTTTTTGCTCCGCTGATACATTGCGCATGATACTTTAAACGCGTTTTTCTCGAAACCACATTTTTTGTACTGGCCGATAACTTTTCTCAGCAACTATGAGAGGTATCGACTTGAAATTTTGGGAAAATGTTCTAGATAGTTTTCATTGGATGCTAAACCAAAGTTTTCATCAAAAAATTTTTGTTAAATATATTTTCAAGCACTCTAAAGGTAAAAAAAGGTGGCAAAACTGGACAATTTTTTTTCATATGGCCGCCATTTTGTTTCTAATCAACATTTTGACTAAAACTGTGGGTTAGGATCCGCGGAATTTATTGCAGATTAATAATTGCATATCCATTTCTGTTTCACATTACTGGTTCCCGAAATTTCTTATCGGCCAGCAGTGAAAATCAGCGTGACAAGGTCACATTGACCACTGAAAATTTGTACTTAGAAAACAAAATTTTTTGACACAAATATGAGTTTCTGTTCTCCAAATAATAAGGAACAACAAGCAAAAAACAAGAATATTGCATGTTGCCTTGTAGCTCCAAAATAATTTTTTGAAAAACAGCCTAAAATCGGCATTCTAGACGGGAACACTCCCTTAAGTAAATATCTGAGGTCACAAGTCATAACCGCCTAAGTCTGTTTTTCAAATATTTTCAGAAGAGCAGTTTAAAGTTTCCAATCCTCACCGCAAATCAGGAGTCAGTTTTTTTCGATAACCTTTTTAACAGATTCTAAGGAAACGTATTCTTTTACTTGTTTCTAAAAAAAAAAAATAGTTATTTATTGTTGTAACGATGGCAACAAAAACTGAATTTTGTCCTAACTCGAGTTAGGCCATTATGGTTTGTGGCCACTGATATATCAGCCACAACAATATGGTTACTGTCATATGACAACAGTCTATAAAACAGGGTCCAGTAATAACAATTTTAAAAAATATTGTGGGATGTTGCTGACATAACCACACAGAAGACTAAATCGATAAATTTAGAATTTTAACTTTTCCCAGTAAAAACCTGTAGCGAAAGGGTTAAGCTAATAGAGTGTCCCAATAAAAATTAATGATTTAATTTTTAAATAAAAATAATATTTATTGAGTAATATTTATTAAGACACGTTACATGGTAGACCCCCCCAGTGGCTTTTATTACAGATCTTTGCTTTTTTCGATTTGCGAAGATATTTAAAAAAAGATGTGGTTCTCTTGCACGAATTATTAATGATTTCTTCGCATAAATTAGACATTTCAAAAAACCCCCATGAAGGAAATCACACAGCGTTCAATTGCATGATTGGGGTAGCTAGTTGACATGGGAACTTAAGAGATAATTCGGTCTGCAAATCATTGCTCAAATGTGTAAATCAATTGTTTTCACAATGATAAAGCGTTCCTTCTTGCATGGCGGTCCATTTTTAATTACACTGTGCTAGTCGAAAAAAGTAACAAGCGGGGGACCTACTGAGCGACTTTTCTATAGGTATACTGAGTTGAGATCCACCAGGCGTTTGGCTGGATTGGTTCTAGTTTATGAGAAATCCGACTTTGAATTTTGCTCATTTCAGTCGAGTTCGTCGCTTAAGTCTTCGAACGTTTAAATGCTAATTGGTCCTAAATCAATCTGAATATGGCTTTACTGTCTTCGGCAAGTTTGTAGATATTTTAGCGACCAACAAATTTGCTTAAGACACCAACGCAAAAAAATACATTCAAACTGTGTTTTTGACAAAAATGTCCCAAAAACCCCACTTTTTCGTCGAGGCTTAAATGCAGTATAGCGAGCCCTCGTGAAAAAAAGAAATGAGTATGCTTTATATAGAGGGTTGGATGCTGCATCTAACAAACTAAAAATTTTTCCTGGGAAACGCCCATAAAAGGCGTGGCTCAGGGTCAAATTCCAAAGTTTTTATCAACAAAACTCAATTAATCTCCAACTGATTTACACGATATGGGTATCAAACGAAAGGTATTTTTCATGCCCTTCTTTTGATGTGCAACATTAGATACGTAGTATGTACTAATACAAAGTTTTAAGCGAAAAAAACATTTTTTATAAACAATTTTTTTTAACGGATTTTTTTCTCGAAAAAATCCATTACTAAGGTACAATAAGTTTATTACCATATTGGACCTTGTGGAATTCCCTTTATAATGAAATATAAAAATGTAGACCTTTGTTTTTTCTGAATATAAATTTTTAATTTTTTCTAACTTGACTCTGGCTCCAAAGCCATTTCATATTCACCTTCGTCACCTTCATAGAGAAAGGCAACAACATTTAAATCGTGCAGCCTATTTCGTAGGTTAGAAATCTTCGTAGCGAAAGATAATGCAATAATTTTTTTATAGTTTTTCCCATTTTCTCTTCTAGCAAATTTTGTCAAGTTGCCACAAGCCACAAATCACTTTTACAGCCAATGTGCTCGATTAACATTATCTTGGCTCAAACAACCCCAATGTGTGGCATAAGTTTTCATTGCTGCTTGACATTCTATGCGAATTGAATCGTATTAGTTTTATGTGGGCAACAGATTAATTTTGCCTTGCACCTCATTTCATGCCGATCGAAATGACATTTTCTATATGACAGCGTGATTTGCTGTTGTCTTTTCATTAGGCTAATTGAGTTCAACCTCGCATACACACACACACACACACACACACACACACACATATAAATATAAAAATACAAGTACAAGTCACATGTGTGGAATGGCGGCAGCGCAATTTCTATGTGGCATTGAATGTCGAAACCTCAGCAAGAAAATGATTTAAAAATATTTCAACACTTGAGCGCACAACAGCGTTCGCGTGGCTTGTTTCCATTACAAAAGCCCAGTCAGTGAACTTCCCTGCAAGTCGAGTGGAGCACAACAAAGCGGCAGCGAAGAAAAACTGACACAAAGCCCGCATGCAAATCGCACCAAGTCGCGTTGTGGGCCGGTGGCGACAGTGTGCGTCTTAGTGGGAGTAACATGCCACGTGGTAAATATGCCGGAAAGCACCAATCTCAATTACCAAAATAGCTTAGCGCGCCCAAGTCGCAGCAGCAGCAATGCGACGGATAGAAGCAACAACCGAGCGGCCGGATCGAGCGCACTTTACTGTCAACGACTTTGCCAACCGAGAACAACAATGGCGCGCAGACACGAATGCGAATAGACAATATTCATAAAATATGCCAAAATAAAAGCGGCACAACGAAAACAAAGTAAGCATAAAAGGAGAAATGTTATTATCGTGTTTTGCGCGCGGCCAGACGTCGAGCATTGCGAGTCCGTCCAACCAGCGCTGGGTCGGCCGAAGGGGGCCAGTGGAACTGCGAACTAAGGGCTGGAGCAGTTCGCTTGGATTTGAATGCAGCAGTCGAGTCATTAGCATAAAGAAAAGCAGCAAATTTGATGTGTTGGCACAGTGGACCAGCGAGAGTGCACAATAAAGTTAAATTGAAATGTTGGCAATTTGTATACGATTCAAGTGCAAGGCAACGGCCACAAGCGGTGCGGGGGGGTGGGAGTAGACCATATTTATGCACTACTTATGCTTAGTGCTGGATAAGGTCTGAATAATTTTTCTTTATGTGTATTTTGGTAAATAAAAAAATCGAATTACGAAGCTGCAAGTGTCTTGGAACAGGGTTTATAGCATTTAAATACTTTATTTTTCTCAGCTTACTAAAGGTATTACAACATGTTTACAAACCATGGGATTTTACTATTTTCAACGCTCTTATTTGGTACTTTATTTTGTTTAATTTTGTATAAATTCTTATAAATTACACTGCATAACAAAATCCAAATTTTTTTTTAAATAACAAAGTTCTGACAACGGATTCTGGTAGAGGGGGCCAAAAAAATATGCGTGTATCGGCGTTCATTTTTTTAGGGGGGTCAAAGTTTTCTCCTCTTTGCACATTCTTACCAATTTTGTAATTTTTTGAAATTTTGTACCAGTACCAATTTTGATTAAGTACGAAATAAGCACTCAAACACATTTTCAGTTTTGACTTAATTCTGGCGTTCAAGTTAATTTCTGAGCTTTGATGTATTCAGAGACCTGTAGTAGAATTTTATGGCAAATAATTTCGTGGTACATTTTGTCTTTAAAAAGTCCTGTTTTATAGGACATTTTTGGCATTTTAGAAAAAAGGGTCAAATTGACCCATACAAATAGGAGCTACAGGGTTAAAATGCTTCACAAAAATGTTCTTCATGGTATCTTACATCAAATTGATGAACACATCATATACCTAAAATGTGAGGTTACATGGTTTTCGTATGCCGATTCACCATAAGAATGTGCAAAGAGGGGAACATTTTTACCCCCAAAAAAAAAATTCAGACGTAAACTTTCAAAACGCCGATACACGTATATTTTTTTTGGCCCCCTCTACCAGAATCGGTTGTCAGAAACTTGTTATTTTTTTTGTGTTGTACAGTGTTATTATGAAGTTTATCTAGAAATTTGAAATTTTCAGTTTCTCGAAGTATTTTATAAAATTACAGTAACAAAACAATGTTGAGTCTATTTGTAAGCAAATTTCCTCATTGAATAATTTTTAAAAAGTTTTATTTTTATATTATTGGCTGCAATGAGGTGCGTCAGGGAAACGAAAAGCGGTCTAGTCCGATGGTTTCAGCCAGTAAGAACCCGTCAAGCCGATGGGTTCATCTATGAAGTTTTCTTGTGCTGGAGTATTTGTGTCAAGTCATTTATTTTCATAGACCAGGAGGAATGTCTACAATTAAGTATCAATCAATTAAGTATCACTGGCATGGAAAAGAATTAGGTTGGCAAAAAAGGAATTCTAGTTTTGTAGTGCGGAATAAAACTCAAATTTCTTATATAACGAATAAACTTTAAACAATGATATATTTTACATTGTGGGCAAAGACTTTTTGCCAGCACTCTGGCAGCTCCATGTTTTCACGATCGTAGAACTTCTGGTCGTTATCAACCAAAATACAACCAAATTCGATTTCAGGTTATTATCATTAGTGATAGTTTTACCATGCAAAGAGTTTTGCAAACGTCAGAATAAGTTATTTAGGTGGACAGTAGCGTACACAGGAACTTCACTTTGCGGTCATGGTATACCACTTTTGAGCCCAATACCATTTGAAATCAGATTTGTCGCCCACATTTTTCGTAAGAAACTGTTATTTTGAGGGTTTCGAAAAAATCTCAAAAAATAGCCTTGCGTATGCCATGGTTTCGGCGATTCTATAAAAATGTTACCAAGTTTAAAACAAAACTTGGAACTGGCTCTTTGTTCAATGATTATTTTTGTACCGATGACACAAACATACTAGCGGTACTCACTCTTTGTAGCATTTAAGATGTAAAGTAGCAATAACTATCGTAGCAATTTTTGAATTATCTCAATAGCCGTATTCACGATCTGTGGTTTTTGTAGTAAATTTGGTAAAGTTTATCAAATTTTTCATCAGATCGTGAACGATCTCGTTGTAAATACTCAGTATTTGCAAAAACAGCTGATCTTGTTTGCATTTTGTTAGAGTTGAAAATTGTTGGTACAGATAAAAATTCCGCGACACTTTCAATTTGACGAATTTTCATTAATACGTGCAAGTAAACAATGCCGCGAAAAACATAAATTCGAACGCAGTTCACAATGAAAATTTATATTTAAGTATCCTTAGTACAAGTTTTTTTAGAATTGACGAAAATTAAATGAAATTAAAATACTTGCGATGAATGAAAGAATTTATCGATTGTGGAATCTATAAAGTGAGATCACTATCACGAAAATACTACGCAATGTTACAATAGGGTTTTGCGATTGTAACTTTGGTAAATTGGTTGTACTTTCAGTTGCATGTATTTGTTTTGGTAAAGTTACAAAATTTACCACAAAAACCAAGAATACACAATTTAATTAATTGACTGGCACGACAGCCCGCTTACGCGAGACTAAGGCCTAGCTTCCCACAGCTACCCGTGTTGTGCGTGTGAATTTGTACGCGGGTGGAAGGGACCTACAGTTTTATGCCGGTTCCGAACGGCAGGTTGGGTGCTTTTTTCATAAGCAATTTTTAGTCTCAGAGGTTTTCCATTTCCAGCTGAGAGGACAGCCACCGAAAGAGAAAACGAGTTTTCCCGTTATTTTTTTAGGTGTTATTACAGGCAGTATTGAATCTGGGGTTGCTGCCTTCAACTCGCGGTCCAACGCACTAACCAACTGAGCCAGGGCGGAATACACAATACAAGACCAAAAACCACAGATCGTGAATACGGCTAATGTTTTCGAAAGCAACAACTTTACATCTAAAATGCTTTGAAGAATGAGCTCCACTATTGTCATTTCAGACGCAAGAATTCCGCTTTCAGTCAACTAAATATCATGAAATTTTGACTGAAAATGGGTGGAAAAGGTACTTTTTCAACGGACTAAGTCTACTTAGTCCACGGACTAAACAAGTTTTTAAAGCCCTCCGTGGCCATGTTGTTGCTACGTCCCACAGTGTTGCGAATAGTGACAAAAATGCTTTTTATGTTTTTTTTATTTTATTTGGAGTTTTGGAATAGGAAATAAGCATTACTGTTGTTGTTTAGTGTAAATATGCGCCCACTTTCCCTAGAAATGTGAATACCGACAACAATTCGGCGTAATAATGCGCTAAGCCATACATCAAATCTAATATTTCATTCAATATAGTTACCCAACTGCCTCAATGTATTAGCAATAATAACGAAATATTGTTTCAACACACACACACACATACACAGTCTCATAAACCCACTGAGACTTGTGAACGCATAGAGATTGAAGCATATTTTGGCAATAACGTGGAAAAAGCTTTTCTTCGCATTCCGCCCAACGAAAATCGTATTTAATAAGAACGCATCGGACTCGTTTATTATAATTTACACAAATTCAAATTTAACACTCGCATTCATATAAATATTTTATCCTAATGCCGACGCTTATCTGCGCTCCATGCCGACAAGCTGCCACATATCGCAGCAGAGCAGGAACGGGGCACTCTAGCCGAGTCTCTTTTCATGCCGATGAAATGAAATTGCAAATAATAACGTGGCATAAAGTCGCAGATTAGCATGTTTATTGGCCAACTGGACGGCCGTGAATGGGCCGCCCGCGTGACGTGTGTGTGTGTGTGAGCATAAGGAGGCCCAAAAACCGGCCGCTGCTGGTCACTTTCGAGCGGCTTGTTTGCCTTTTTAAAACTCTCAAACTGCCGTGTGGAGCTTGTTTGCTATCTGGTTGTTGTTGCTGTTGCTATTGTGACGAAAACAAAGCCGCACTAAATGAGAATTCAAAAATATTGAAATTTACATTTTTATGACTGACCCATTGCGAGCCAGCGAGTGCGACCGCCATAAAGTCGAGCCTACGTACGTGTGTGTGTGTGTGTGTGAGTGCGCCCTTCGAAAGGGGGTTGCCGAAGCGGCTGCGCGCCTTCTCCAAGTTTGGGAAGTGTGAGCGACGCGAGGGAGCCGAAAAGTAACGAAACAATTTATGCTGATGAAATTTCGGCTTTTATGGCAGCAACTTTTGCTGTGGCGCAATTCAGAGCTGAGCAAAGTGAGGTATGAGTTGGGGGCGGCTGTAGCTGGTATTAAGCATGAATTTATTGCAACTCGGGGACGCGTGCTGAATGGCAGCGCCGCAAATGCTTTCTTGACGCGCGCTCGTATGCGCCGCGTGTGTGGGCATGCGAGCGACAACAGCAAAATAATGCGAGGCACAAATGTACTTTGCGCTTTGGCTTTTATTGCGCACATGCGAGCTGATTGTGTTTGGCGTTTGATTCTTCACTTTTTCCGACAAAAGGTGCCTCAAGAGATTTGCGCCAAAGGGAAAGGAGAAAAAATTGCGTAAAATATGCAAATTTGCAATAAAAATAATATGCACAATTTAAATGCAACCGTATTACGAACGCCGAGCAAAGCAAGCAACGCAAAGCACAAATAACGATTTCTGCTGCAAAAAACAAAAATAAAATCAAATGAAAAAATTTGCATGAAATGAAGAGAAACAAATGCACAAAGGAAATCCCCAACCAGTCGTGCGCAGAGCACAAGGCACACTCTACAACTTAATTCGCCAACAAATATCAAAGACATTTGCGCTTAACAACAACAACACCAACAACAACAACTCAATTTTGCCACCTCAGCACATCGGCAGTGCGTTGAGCGCCTCGCCACTCCAGTTGGCAGCGCTGCCGTCGTCTGCATCGAAAACATTTGTTTAGCCAGTAGAACTGCAATCAATTGGCTGCATTCACGCATGCGCAGCCAGCACACTTGGGCGCCCACGCGCCCACAGCAAAGGATGCGACAACAGCGCAACAAGCGCGACCACGCAACACAACACAGCAACAAAGAAGTCTACAATTGCCGGCAGTCGCCGAGGTGCGAATAGTGGGCGGTGGACATGCGGCATGTGGCACGAGCCGCTGAGCAGACGTTGGCATTTCATGTTGCGATCGCTAGTTGCCGGAATGCAGTTGGAAAAGGACAAATTGCATCGAAATTCAAGTGACCTCACGAAAGCTGTTGTGTCAAATAACACCGTGCAACAAAAATTTAAAAAAAAATTTCACACCGGAAAAAATCCATATGGGCATGAAATTAGAGACCAAACATAGTAATACTGCGTAGTCAGTTTTTCATTTCTACATCCTTTGTCCTTTTAAAAGGACTTCAAATTTTTGAAAGAGATAAAAAATAAGAAAAATATAAAAAATATCCGGTCAGAGATTGATGCAAAGTAAAGAAAACAGAGAAGACCCGGGAATGTCGAATAACACCGCTCATATTGGACCCAGTCATCAAGAATTGAAGCACTGCCAGATTGTAGCTCCAAAACAAAGCCAGCATCAATCTGATATCTTACACCGCGGTGCACCGTTATTGTTTCATTTAATTTTATTTTCTTATCGTTCTTATCTGGTCTCCTTTTATAAGTTTAAGTTTTTAATATGGATTATTGTTTATTGTTTTAATACTTTATGACGAAATTTTTAAGCTTTGCAAACACTAAAGTGGTTTATATTTATTTAATTCTTCATTGGATTCACCAACAAAAATTTTTTTAACTTGTCGCATAGTGTAGTGTGTGAGGCTTTTTAGAAATGTAATATTGATAAAATTTTTGTATAAATAAATGCAAGTTTAAGAACATATTTTAACCTATTTTATTTGCGTGCTATTTCAAAATAATTTTCTCTCTTCATCTTTTTCTTTATTGCTTTGGACATTAATCACTCTTACTGGGTTCACACTGGTAGTGTGTGAGGCTTTCTAAGAAATGTAATATTGATAAGATTTTTTATAAATAAATGCAAGTTTAAGAACCTATTTTAACCTATTTTATTTGTGTGCTATTTCAAATATAATTTTCTCTCTTTTGACATTAATCTCTCTTACTGGGTTCATAATTGAGTGTGAACGTCGAGTCACGTCTGTCTGAGAGAGTAAATTGAAATAACATAAGTCGTGAGCTTATCGCTTCTATTCAATTGGAAAGAATGTATGATAGAGAAATGTGCTGATGAACATCGAAAAACCCAGACTTTCGAGATTGTCAAAGTGGCTCAATAGTGGCATCCCACAAACACACAAGCAACATACATAAAATATGTGTGTGTGTAATATATTTCTCGTTAATTCATAAATTGTTTGCTCTCTATCAGTTATTCCGCGAATGAGATTCATGAATTCGATTGTGAAATATTTTTTAACGCCTTCTTTCAGTCTAGCGACGATCGTAGAAGATGCCACATGCACGCCCCACTGTGCTCTACTCGTTGGTTCTTTTTACGCTAATCCTTGGTCCAGCCGCTTCGCAGTTCGTCACTGATAATGTCAACTCCAACGATGCCGAAGTACAATAAAATCGAATAAGAAATCGGCGCATATTCAACGGATTACTAATGAAATTGCGCTGCTTTCGTTTCCAGACAATGAGCATTATTTTCTGCACCGAGGAGCTGGTCAAGAGCGTGCCGGGCCAGCTGCAATTGCTGCAGTCGCTGCAATCCCAGATGACCAGCTCTAGCGGGGAGTATGTGAGCCACGGGCACCAAACTCGCTGATTATCTCAACTTATGTTCAACATGTGTTCTTAGAATCGGCGAATTAAGGCGCACAATCGCGGCAATTGAAGCGCAGGTCGCCAGCCAGAGTTCAAGGTAAGTCTGGCCACGAACGCTGCGGCATTTCGGTCCGTCGTTCTTATATTTCTGGCATTGGTTGTATTTGGATTGCAGCATGGAACGAGTATTGGAACTGCTGGAGCAAATCAGCGCATCCAACGAGAGGCTCAACACGAAAGTCGACAATTTGCAAGCAAAGTGAATTGGTTGCTATCTTTGCGAGCTGCAGCTAAACAACGTTTTTTTTTTGCAGATTCGAGCAGGAATTGAATAAAATTGACAGTAAGAAGCAGCAGCCCACCAAAGAACGCATTATTTCTGTGTCCGCGCAAAGGTATGGAGTACAGTGGTGGCCGAAGCTATCATTGGTGGCGCAAAAGTCATTAACTTATCGGCGATGCTAAAAATTTTGCAAATGGCCGCAAAAGTAAATTATGCTCTGACATTCTTTCATTCATTGATTCATTCATACGTTCATTCATTCACTCATTTATTCATTCATTCACTCATTCATTCCCTTATTCATTCACTTATTCATTCACTTATTCACTTATTAATTCATTTATCCATTCATTCATTCACTCATTTGTTTATTCATTCATTTATTCAGTCATTCATATATTCATTCATTCACTCATTCATTCACTCTCTCTTTCATTCATTCATTCACTCAATCATTCACTTATTCATTCATTCATTTATTCACTCATTCATTCATTCATTCACTTATTCATTCATTTATTCAATAATTCATTCATTCATTCATTAATTCACTCATTCATTCATTCATTTATTAATGAATTCATTCATTCACTTATTCATTCGTTCATGCACTCATTCATTCATTCATTCAATCATTCATTCATTTATTAAATTATTCATTCATTCATTCATTTATTAATGAATTCATTCATTCACTTATTCATTCATTCATGCACTCATTCATTCATTCATTCAATCATTCATTCATTTATTAAATTATTCATTCATTCATTCATTTATTAATGAATTCATTCATTCATTTATTTATTTATTCATTTATTCCTTCATTAATTCATTCACTAATTCACTTATTTATTAATTCATTCATTCACTCATTTACTCATTCATTTATTCACTCATTCACTCATTCATTCATTCATTCATTCATTCACTCATTCATTCATTCATTCATTTATTCATGCATTCATTCATTCATCCATTAATTCATTCACTCATTCATTTATTCATTCATTCACTCATTCACTCATTCATTAATTTTTTCACTCATTCATTCATTCATTTATTTATTCACTCATTCATTCACTCATTCATTCATTTACTCATTTATTCATTCATTTATTCATTTATTCATTCATTGATTCACTCATTCAATCATTCATTCATTCTTTCACTCATTCATTCATTCCTTTATTCATTCACTCATTCATTATTCATTCACTCATTCATTCATTCACGCATTCATTTGTTCATGCATTCATTCATTCATTCATCCATTCACCCAATCATTCATCAATCATGCATTTATTCATTTATTCATTTATTCATTCATTCATCCATTTATTCATTCCTTCATTCAATAATTAATTCATTTATTAATTCATTCATTCATTTATTCATAAACAAATTACAGCCAAAGAACACTGGGTGACAACTTTTGCGCCACCCTGTATTAAAGTTACTCAGAATTGCGTTAGCCAAGTCGAATATTCTATAGCTCGGCGAGTCTGGAGAGTAAAGTGGAAACTTTGCGTACGGAAGGACTTCCAAGCAGCTGCGCCGAGGCCTTGGAGTCTGCTGGCGCGGGTGCGCACAGCGGCGTCTACACTTTGCATCTGCCCCACTCGGGCCTGGCGCCCTTTGCCGTGTACTGTCTGCCCGATGCGGAAGGGGGGCGCGGCTGGACCGTAGTGCAGCGCCGGATAAATGGCAAAACCGATTTCTATCGCGGTTGGGAGGCGTACAAGGCGGGCTTTGGCGATGTGCGCGCCGAGTATTTCATCGGACTGGACAGGCTGCATGCACTCACGAGCACACCGCCAGGCCAGCAGTTGTGGGTTCAGCTGGAGGCCTCCGATGCGAATGCCTCTGCCAGGTACAGCCACTTTGGCATTGGCGACGAGAGCGAGAAGTACGCTTTGAATGTGTTGAGTGGGTACACGGGCGATGCGGGCGATTCGCTCGTATACCAAAAAGGACAACATTTCAGCACAATGGATAACGACAACGACGCCAGAAGCTACGGCAACTGTGCGGCGACGTTCAGAGGCGCCTGGTGGTACAACGACTGTCATACGAGGTACACGATCCGAATCTAACATAAGTATATAACTGAACACTTCCAACTGGCTTGTTGCAGCAATCTGAATGGGATTTATTTGCACGGGCGACTGCAAGGTGCTCAACATGCTCAAGCAATTGTCTGGAATACGTTCCGGGGCGAGACGTACGGGCTGAAATATGCGCATATGGCAATACGACCTCGAGAGACGAGCTATCCTGTCAGTGCCGAGAAGAAAATAACGCTGTCACACTATCTGAAAAGTCGACCGTCACAAGGAAACACGAGTCCAAATATACCGAGTAACCCGTTTTTCAAGCAGCGCACTGCTGGTAAATAGTTCAATATATTAAACACGGCAATGGCGCACGCAGGATTTTATTTCAGGGAAGGTTTTGTGTAAATTTTTTAAACACTTTGAAATAGAATAAAATTTAGATGTATGAATCTACAGACTGAGATCCAAAACATGTATGTTTTCCATACCTGACATATTTTGGTCCTGAAGTGCAAAATAGAAAATTTAGTTAAAAGGAGACAATTTTTCTCTTTCATTTGATACCCATATCTTCATCATTGCACAACCGTAAATATTTAAAAAAAATATTTAAAATGTGTATGTTCTTAAAATTTTAAAGTCCTTGAAAAAGGAGGGGTTTAAACCCCTCCACTGTGTGCGCCACTGAAACACGGGTATGTGGCGGGTATATTACATATATTAAATTGTTTGCACATACTAAAGAATGGTGAGTCTCGATCAAGAGGAACAAATCTGCTTTGTAAGAGCCTTTCAAAAATGTTATTCCTTTAGTTTCTTGTCCTTACAGCACGAAATACTTGTGTGTAAATTTAGTAAACCAGTCTCCCCTATGTACGCATATATGTACTATATGTATCACAAACCGATACTTGCTTAAAGTAGTCTCGGTTGTTTGGCGTGTTTAACTTGCACTTTTAGTTGTGTGGCGACAAGGAGTTGCGAAACTCTCAACTTGCGGCAACTACCACCTTCGACCGGCAACGCAAAGTAAACTCTTCGCTGAAGCAGTAACTTTTTCGATGCTGAGATTCTATGCAAATGGACGAGTATTGACTTCAATGAAAAGTCAATGCGAGCAGAAACTGTAAAAAATATCTTTGCAAAAGTAAACTGTGGTCCTTTTCACTGAAAGGATGCGGAAAGTATGTTTACAAATATTTTACCCATCATGTTTTTTTTGTTTTGTTGAGGTAACCGAAAAATTTTTGATGAAAATTACGGTTTACATATAAAATCAATTAGGTGAAGTCAATGTGACTACCAGTTAGATGCTACAATTAATGATTTTGTACAAATGTTTGTATTGAAGTGAGTTGATGGATCTGGATTTGTGGAAAGATCACATTAAGGGGGAATATGGCACAATATGGAATGTGGATTGTAAGCGTAAGAAAAATTATGGCTATTGCTTCTTGAGTAGGAAATTGTAATGCTTTCAAAAAGTCAATTGGACAAGGCGTCGCACAGTGTTGCGAGTAGTGACAAAAATGCCAAAATGCAATGTTATAACCACGAAAATCTGAGTATGAGGTTTTGTTGGAAATATTTCAATTAAGAGAAACCCGAAGTTTTATGAAAAAATATTGGATTACATAGAAGTGATAAGCTCTTAAATACGCTCTTCCAGCATTGAAAAAAATTGTGTACAAACTGCAAATTTTTGCTTTGACTTTGAATATTTCGAAATAAATGATAAGCGGGTCCCTAAAAGTTACTACTGTCGTAAGTTTCATATAATTTAGGTCTGGCAAGACCAAAATTTTGCTGATTACTCTCAGCTCTGAGCAGTACCGTTATAATTAAAATGAAGTAAAGAAAACGAGTGAATAAAAAGTGAGTTCAAACTTTAAAAGTGATTAAAAAAACACTAAATATCAGTTTTGAAATTTGTGGATATTTTGTTTTGACAAGTATGTACATTATGTTGTACAATTTTCAACTACGCATATTTGCGCGAATGGAAGTTATTAGCATTTTTCGGTGAAGACTTGAGTGCAAATTCGCGATATTTTCACCGTTTCGTTGAATGTCATGGAATCGATCAAATAATGCTCTGCTGCTGATGGAACAATTTATTATTATTTTTATATTCGAAATAGAGGGGTTAATGGAGTTTCGACAATACACTTTGATTTTTTTCGTACAGACCCAAACGTTGACATCCTAACTACTTCACTTGTATAGGAGGCGCCTGGTGTTGCGCTCTGGTGGTGAATTTTTGAACTTTAATTAATTTTGTATTTTTTGCACTCAAGAATGTTGACGACTGTTGAATAAATCATTCAAATTGGTTTAGTAGTTTCCGAGATACGATGTTTACTCGCTAACTTCAATACATTTACAAGTGTGGAGCCAGTTCCATTGAAAATTACTAGTTTTGTATGGCAGCCACCTTAAGAGTTGGATATAGCGGTTAGGTTTGTATAGAAACAACTTTGGGAAGGGAAAATAAATTGGGGTCAGTCCTACACATGGTACGTCTGGGACCAATCTGAGAGCAGCAGAAACCCACTTTTGAAAAACGTTGATTTTGTATGGGAGCCTCATTAAAGGTTGGAGATAAGGAACAGGTATGTTTGAAAGAAATATTCAGGATGAAAAATTAGTTGGGGTCACGCTAAGATTTTAACCCTCTAAGAGCAACTTCTGAGCAGCTGTGGATCAATTTATCGAGATTTTATTTTCAATCACTTTTGAAAAAAGCGCATTTTATCAATATACACGTTTATAAATAAATTTATATTAAAATATAAATATTTTGAATGTAGCTTTTATGAAGTAAGATAATTTTCATTGTTAATATGAGGTTTTTTCAAATCCGTTTGTATGGGAGATGGTCGAAGTTTTGGTCCGATTTCATTGAAACTTTGCACAGTAAGTTCTTTACTCATACAATAACGGTATACCAAATTTAATTTCTGTACGACCACTCCTTCTATTTTTGTCACTCCGCTTTATGAACTCGCAACACTATACGTCGTTGGAATCAGCACAAAAAGAATCTAATTTACTGGTCAAAGCAGTAGGACCAAGGAAACAATATACGTGCTTTCAATGACAAATATCCCAGGTGTGTGTAGGGACTGAAAATGTTATCTAGTCATTGTGTTTTGCTATCTTCTTTGATAGCGTTTATATACAAACTTTACAAACTGCTGGGAAAATTCCTTCCAAGAGTGCTTTCTGTAATTAGTCACACCAGGAGATGAGAGAACACTCTACTCTACTGCAACTTTCCAATGTGACCATTTCGCTCTCCTTGACGCTGTTCTTCAACTACTGTAACTTCTTCCACTCCTTTTTTGCTTTTATCGTCCATCCGGGTTCTTGACACAGCAGAAGTTTTAGGTGACTGGCTGCATGGATCTCTACTTATATATTACTACTTATATATTATTACCTCATTACAGACTAATGCCGAAGCTTTCTTCAACCATTCGTGCAGTGCTGGATTCTGACCATAGCTAACAATAATGGTTTGTTTTTTTTTAGCCAGCATTCAGATGACATATTTACCCAAGCAATATTAAATGCAGATAATGCGTCTTTAATCCAAGATCCCAGCATCACTGCAGCCGGTCGACCAGCTGTAGCGCTGAAATGGCAAAAAATACAGCAACGCGTTCGTTCAACTTTCGCAAGTTTCGTTTGAGCACAAACAAATTCGTGTCTTGCGCAAATACTGAGACGCGCAGAGTGTTTGGAAAAAATTAATATACCATGCGCTGTAACTTGGCCAGACTTTGCGCCAGTCAGTCTTTCGACTACGTCGCCCATGATGGCTGCCTGCAGTTTTTCTGCCGCGTACGTTGAAAGGAAGTCACGGCAGCGCAGTGCCAACACTGGAGGCGGCGCACAGGTGAAAAAAACGAAGTAAAAATCACAAGCACCAACGACTGAAATACGGCGAGATGCAGCGGTTGCAACGAGGACACATGCGCCACTGGATTGGACAACTGTGCGGCTGTGGGCGCACAGCTTCGAGCAAAGAAGTGAAAGCAAGCAACAACATTTCAAACCGCGCCTCAGCGACAAATCAAAGCCGCCAGCTGGCGTCGTATTTATTGTTTGCTTTTGATGAGACAGGTTGCTGGTGATGGTGGTTCGACGCCGGTAACAGTGACTAACAATCGATGCAACGCTGTGGAAAACGAGCAGTGAGCAACAAAACTGTGAATCCCGAAAGTTATTGTTGTGGGTGGCGTTGGAGCTGACTATTGCTCTGGTTGAAGCTGAGCCGGGGTTTTTATGGTGGCGACACTATTTCGTTCTTTGATTTAAGGGTTAAAATAATTCTAGCGGGGATTTGAAAAAATGTATTGGATTTCTACTCAGAGCACTTTGTCACACACATTGTGTATTGAATCGGTTTTATATTCTCTCCTCAACTATAAAATATTTGAATTTGGTTCGACTTTATGGTCGTTTAATCGAAATGAATAAAAAATATTACGTAAAAATTTTATAAAAAATTAAAAATTTATAAACAAATTTGTAAAGAAATTCTAGACCATTTTGTGCAGAAAATGTTGCAAAATGAAAAATATTATATAATATTTCAATTTCATTATATTGCACTACAATTTCGCATAAATATGGCAACCCTATACTGTTGTGCGCCGCAAGAAACGAGCAAGTAAAGTTTTCGCAAAAGCTATCAACATTGACTATTAAAATATCAACACTTCAATTTATTTTGCAACAAAAACATCACAAAAATCGACTTGAAGATTTTTGCTTGGCATTTGATTTGTTGTTGTTGTGCAATATTTTTACTATTATGTGTACTATATGTGTGCGTGTGTGTGTGCGCATTTGTTGCTGACTGTTCACGCTGCCTGGCATCATTGTGGATTTATGATAAAACTGATGCTTAACCACAAAAGAGTTTTAAACTTTTCGCCACTCGCTCCCCAAAGTGCGCACCGGCTCCGGCACCGGCAACAGCAACAGAAACAGCAGCAGCAACCAACAGCGGCAGCATCAACTTGGCCCAGCGGCATCAACATTTCCCCCAAACGCGCGCGCGCCGCCTTTCAACACCGCAACCACAATTTATAAAGTTTCAATGTGAGGTTGTATCCAACATCCGGAATCCTTCCGTAATGGCGAAAAATTTTCGTGCTCATTTTTTCGGCGGGCAAAACAGTCTAATGGAGCAACATGGCACCCAACGGATGTTGGGCCGCTGCAAAATGTGCACACAGATTGCGACTTGACATTTATGTGTGTGTGTGTGTGTGTAGGTGAGTGGTGCGTGGGCGGGAGTGAGTGAATGCCAGCAGCATTATCAGCAATATAAAAAAAAAACTATTTCGCAAAGTCCTTCTTGTTCTTTGCGGCGAAAATAAAAACAAAATGTTAAATAAAAATTGAAAATACAAAATGGGGAACAAGAACAGTGCAGCGCTTGTTGTGCGAACGCCACGAACCACAGATGCGCTGCATTTGAACAAAACGTAAACAAATTGAAAAAAGCATAGAAATGGGCATGGTTCCAGTCAGTTTTCTAACCGATTTCGAAAATCTTGTCTTTCAAACTTTTTCAAGTTTAATGCAATCGATGGCCACAAATATGTATGTGCACAATTACATACACACAACCGCAGTTATTTGTTATTTTTTTTTAATTTTTATACTCGGACCCAGTATTTTAGAGTGTTTTTCTATGAGAGCAACAACATCGTTGTGGCTATAATAATTACTTAAACATTAAACTTTTTACGCATAACGAAAATTTGAATATTTCTTCATTTACTTCAACCAAAATTAAAAAACAAAGTATCTTAATTGAAAAAAAGTCAAATTAAAAAGTTCTCTAATTTTTTCTGCTTCTTCTTCCTTTACTATGCCAAGATCTACCATTAAAAAAGTGTATACTTCTCTTCTTTAAACTTAAATATTCAGTTTTTTAATTTCGTATTTTTCCTAAAACTTCAAACTATTCTAAAGATAAAAAAAAAATGTATTCTTGCAACCATAGAGGATGCAGTCGTCCACAAAGTAGCATGTTGCCATATGACAACAAAATAGCGAAACGGTTAAGGATCGAGCATTTACTTCGTACAGATTACAAAACCTAGTTTCATAGAATTTGGTTCTATACACATTTTCCATTCTACTGAGTGAATTTGTCATTTCAAAATAATTAGGTTAGGTTCGTCGAGACATGTCGATGCCGGTCGCTGCAGTGTAGCGCACTTTGAAGTTACGAAAATCTCATAAACTTTCAATATGGCTTCTCAACTTGCCGCTGCTGCCTCGAGCTTTCCACCTTTCAGCAATGAAAGCGCACCCAGCGCGGGGAAGGGGGACGAGTAAGCGAACGGCGCACCGCAGAAAAGGAAACGCATACAAAATGCTGCGAAGAAACAGAAAAAATCACTTCTGGCCTTTTTTGGAGGGCGAAGTTTTTATTTTTATGCCGCGGCGATGTTTTTTGTTTCTGTTTTTTGTGTTGTTGCCGGCCAGAGTTGTTGCTTGGCGTTGCTCGTTTTTAACTGGTAGCGTGTGCAGTTTGTGCGCATAATGGATAACAGATTTTTAGATTTCCCTCAGTGCACACGCACACTAGCATAAGTGCACTAACACACACACACACACACACACACACACACATTTACGTGAGCATTTTTATGTGGCGGAATGCTGCATAATGCAATATTTGCTTACGGCAAGCAGCGAAGCCAACAACAACCACAACTACAGCAGCAAAAAAGTCTGAAAAGATTTTTGCTTTTTGGCGAAATTTTTTGGTGCTGCAGCCAAGGCAAAAGTTGTGCGAAAAGTGCATTGAGCGCGTTTCCTCGGGACAGACGACAGCGGAGCTTTACTAACTGTAGCTTAAGTTTACTTTTGGTGCCGCATAGGTAGCACACACCCGCACACACACACACACACATACGCACACATGTACACAAAGTAGCAACGAATTTTTGTGAGTGGGAGACAAAAGCCAAGGACGTGGCGGCACAAGCAGCAGCAGCAGATGTTTAACTCCGATGCTGACGGAATTCCCGAAAGGAGCGCGGCAACTTTGCGCGCTCATACGTTGTAAGACACACATAAGCACTTACGGCGCGCAGCAAATTGCATTACAGCGTCGAGTGGCGGTGGCAAGAAATAGTCGGTGTGCGGCGCAACGGTTGACAGTTGACTGTGGTCGGCGGCGGCGGCAGGGGTGGCGGGGTAGTAAATGAGTTAAAAATTGGTCGCACAAGGAGCTGCAATTTTTCCGTTGAATTCTTAATGTAATCACATTTTGTCAAATAAAAGTCAACAGCTGCGGCGGCGGCAGCGAATCGGCGACGAAGCGCACGGAGGCGTCCGGAGATGATGGCGACGCGAAGACAAATTGCGAAAAGTGTGTTGCCAAATTGAAGTGCAAAGTTTTAAGTATGATTTTAATTTAAAATATTAAATGGCAAATTAAATTCGCTCGCGGCGGGTGTGAGGCAGTTGTTCGCCTCACGGCGCGTGGGCGAATGTGATTTATGGCAGTGCACGGTGCAGGTTTTCACTTGCACGTGCAATTAAATTGCGATCTGCAGTCGCTAAGGAGTCAAGTGGAGGCAGGATGTGTTCGCAGTGCCATCACAAATCGGTGCTGTGCAGTGGACAAATGCGGCTGGCGGACGAGAAGTGGGTTAAGGTGTGTTGCTAAGGCAAAGATTGATTCAACTACGACACGTCTCTTAAGTCAGAGACATCGAGCAAGTTGCATGCACAATAGACATGATTTACTTAATGCACGATTTTTCGATTTCGATGCACCGCAACCTCTCATTTTATGCGGTTTGGTGAAAAAGTGCAAGAGCCAAAAAATTTTGGGGCCTGGGGTGGGAATAAAATTACGGGTTTTCCATACACGCCCTCTGCACCTAATCAAACCTAACACTAATCTAAAGTTACAATTATATATATAAAAGTTGACAATGTCACAAATCCGATCGTATGGGAGACGCCCTCTGGTGGTGAATTTCTGAAACTCAATTAATTTTGTATTTTTTGTACTCAAGAATGTTGGTGATCGCTGAATAAAATCGCTGATTTAAATCGGTTGAGTAGTTTCTGAGATACGATGTTTTCTCGCTTACTTAACTACAACATTTACAAGTGGGAGCCTATTGCATAGAAAATGGCCGGTTTTGTATGGCAGCTCCCTTAAGATTTGAAGATAGCGGGTAGGTATGTTTGGAGGAAATATTCGGAAGGGAAAATAAATGGATGTCGGTCATACATTTGACACGTCTGGGGGCAACATGGGAACAGTGGGAGCCTATTTTATAAAAACGACCATTTTGTATGGGAGCCCCATCAAGGGTTGGAGATAGGGTATAAATATGTTTGAAAGAAATGTTAGATAGAGAAAACTAGTGGGGGTCATTCATATATTTTAACCCTCTAAGAGCAACATCTGACCAGCTGTGGAGCAATTTGTCGAATTTCCCAGCTTGCGAACGTTCCTGTTGACTACAAACACCTCCCGATTGGCCACTTAATCGGGTCCTTTTTCGTTTCTTAGACGATGAGCTTTAGACGTCTAGCGATTTGTAGTTTGATGTATACGTAGCAATAATGTTGACTGCCACTAAAATTTCCACCTTCGCCGTCGCCTTGGCTCGCCCGACGGCACCTGCAGCATTTGCACCGAGTTGCTTTGTGGCTGCATTAGCTGCGGTCACGCTGGTCAGTATTATAGATAATAATTCGTGCGGTTTTTCTGGGTAACCGCGGCATGTTCGTTGCACACACATGGCTACAACGCATTGGGGTGGGAGGGGCGAGGGCGGCAACGGGCGCTGAGATTTTAATTGACATAAATATGCAATACGTGTGTGCGTTGTGGCGAAGCGATGCGCGGCACAGCACGGCGGATCGAAGTAAATTCTTAATTGCTCGAATTAATCAATTCCTAAGCACGCGTGCAGCGCGCACACGAACAGCTGTCGCCGGCATGCGCGTGTGTGTGTGTGCGTTCAATTGCAGCGATAAATGCACAATTGCGCCCGCAGGCGTAGCGCACACACGCACACACTAAATACACAGGTGGAAGGGGTGGAATGCGCGTGCAAAGCTCACACGTCTGAATGTGCAAATAATTTGAAATTTATTTCTAATCTGCAATTTATGAGCGGTGCCGGAACCGCAGACAACATTTGCAACAATTTCACACACACACACACACACACACAGAGAAGCCCTTTGGCGCGCATTTGCTCACTCACACGCAGCCACTACGACAGACAGACACAATTTACATAATCACAGGTGCAAATATGAGGCTTTCGCCGTCGGCTTGGACTCTCCGTATTAACCTTTCGTCCTCACACTGGGGTGTCTTACACCCCAAATGCATTTTATAGAAAATGAGAGCAACAATTCGTTCATAGTGTTGAGAGTTGTCAAACCACAGTGCGAGGTTGAACAGTAAAAACTCAGTAAATTTAGGTAACATGCAAAAAAAGTTAACAATCTATGAGTAAACTGTTCAAAACATGTAACCAGTGCCGATATGTAACCCTCAACGTTTGTGAAAGTACTCTGAATGCATTGAAAATTAAAAGTTGCAAGTTAAAATTTTTATTGAATTCTCAAGAAAATCTGTAACCGCCTTATTGGCTCACAACTGATGCCACAAATGCGCCAAGCAAAGTCTTAGCAAACGCAAAGTATGAGTTTTAGGACACTGAGCTTTGTCGGCTGTTCCAACTTCTGATTTAATAGCCGATATTGTGGCTATTGCTTGAGTTCGATTCTGATTGGAATGTCTAAGTGGTCTTCTGACTTTTGGACATATAGCCAAAGTAATATTTGCAAAACGACTTTGTTGAGTTGAAGAACTCTGCGTAAAATCACTACATCTCCTATATACTTGTGCTTGAAGGTCACCTTGAAACCTTATCTTACCTCACCTTGAAACCTCATTCAAGCCTCGTGCAACCATTTATGGTTATTGGCAATTTGTCTTGAAAACCAATTTCAGCGGTTTCCTCAATTTGATTTTTCTGTCTGCGCGTTTCTCCATAAAATAGAAAATATATGGTTTTGTCACCTCGCTGGTAATGAGAAAACCTGCTTCATGTATTCTTATCAGTGATTCAATATTGCTTCAATATCGGTAGCAGTCGCCTTTATAAGACCCCACCCGACTCGTTGGGTATCATTCGAGTTCGAGAAAGCAACCGAAATGTACGCGCATCTGGCAAAGTTGTTTGTGGCGTTGGTATTCGTTCTGCATGGAACCGCACCTGCCGCCACCCACGTCATAGTTGACAACAATCGCCTTGTTTACGGCATACATCCGGACGATATGGACACAGGTTTCGTGGTCTATTTGATTATTGAAAAGCAACAAAACCTTACTCTATGTGGTGGTTCCATAATCAACGAGCAAACCATTCTCACTGCTGGGCAGTGCCTCAAGGACGTCCCTGCATCGGACGTGAAGGTGTATGCGGGCACGAACGAGTTCTCATGGCATCCGGACTCACCATCGATCTCAGTCGAGGCCGTCCACGTCCACCCGGGTTATGAACCAGAAACATTTGACAACGACATTGCTCTAGTGCGGCTGGCAGCTCCACTGACTTTCAACAACAACATCCGGGCCATAAAGCTGACAGACGCAGGAGTGCAGGACGTGGAAAATGGTAAGGCCACCGTCTTCGGATGGGGCCAAACTGCTCGCGTAAATGTGTCGAGTGTACTGTTGTACAGGAGTGAGTTTGTTTTTGACCTGGATTTCTGCAAATATTTGTTGCCTACGAGTATAACAGATCGTATGCTGTGTAGTTTGTTACCCTTCGGCGAGGGTGACTCCGGCGGTCCGTTGGTGCAAGACGACAAGGTCATTGGCATTGTGTCGCACAATAGCCCTGATAGCCTTGCTGTATATATGCGTGTTGCGGCGCTGCGGCCATGGGTGGATCAGACTCTGGCCGAACACTATCATGAGAAGCTCTGAGCACTTCCACTGGCCGTGCGATGGCAGCGCAACATTGTAAAAGATGTAAATGCTAAATAAAATGAATTGCAACGATGTCGTAGTTTGTATGTTATTTTAGTTGATATATTAGTATGGAAGACCTTTGTCACTTTTCTTTATTGAATTATTTGAATACTTACTCACTTGAGTGCCCGTAACAACCCTTTACCGGGTTACGGCCTGCCGCAAACGTTCTCTCCAAGCGCCTCTTTTTTGCGCGGTCTCCTTTTCCTTTCCTTTTTCATCGGAACTTCATCGTGCATACGATAAGGCCGCTAAGTTATTACAAGACAGCGGCCATGCTTTTGCGTCATAGAGAAGAACGCGCAGAGTAATCCTTCACTTAATCTCCAGGCTGACATCATTGTTGCTGTTTATGGTAGTGCCAAGGTAGGAATTCCTTGACAACTTCAAAAGTATACCTGTTGGCCTCGTCGTGAGACCCTAGCCGCTGCAAGTCCCTGTGTGTAGACAACATATACTACGTCTTGCCTTCATTTACCACCAGACCCATTTTGGCAGATTGGACACTATTGTCAATGAACTTGAATATTGTGGTCAAACTAATGGATTTCAAAATCAAACTGGTGACGTTGCAACCAAAGCAAAAGCAAACGTTGACAAATTAAATTATTTCAAATCTCACAAAGCAACAATTTAAGTGGATCTCTATTATTGTAAGTGATAATGCAAACGACTTTAAGAGTCCGCCTCAGAAGAGGTTAGAATAGGTTAAAAGTTTATACGGAGAGAGTGATGAGATATGATTTAATGAGTCCATCTATTTATTGTCAAACTTAGTGAACGTAATCTGAATCAAAAAGAATTGATTTTTTGTCTTTGTTTTGCAATTAAGCCTCTGAAAGGCTAAACAATCGGTTGGGTGCATATTATATGATATGATTTAATGGACGTGAATCTTGATGAAAGTGCTCTTAATACAAACATTGTTTGCACATAGCCAGTTCTAGGTTGTTATTAAATCCACCATTGCTATGGCGGCTGTCGGAGGACTATGTTTTCGGGGCTAAAACGAGAATGTCCATACAATTTCAAAACAGACCCGAACAACTATTCACCTTAAACAATTTTTAAAAATACTTCAACTGTAGCCAGTTGTCGGATATTGTTCGGCTATTGATATTGTATTGTGGAACATGGTGAGGCCACCGTCTTCGGATGGGGCCAAACTGAAACTGGTCATGTGTCGAGTGTACTGTTGTACATGACTGAGATTGTTTTTGGCCGGTATACCTGCAAATCTCAGTTGCATACAACAGATCGTATGCTGTGTGGTACGTACAGCTTCGGCGAGGGTGACTCCGGCGCTCCGTTGGTGCAAGACGACAAGGTCATTGGCATTGTGTCGCACAATAGCCCTGAGGACGCACTAGCCCGTGCTGTATATACGCGTGTTTCGGCGCTGCGGCCATGGGTGGATCAGACTGGCCAAACACTATCATGAAAAGCTCTGAGCACTTCCACTGACCGTGCGATGTCAGTGCGACATTGTAAAAGAAAATCAAATATCGATTTGTTATTAAAATTATATGTGCAAATAAAATCCAAAAAAAATGTGTATCTCAGTTGAAAAATTTTAATTTCATGCAAAATATATTTGCTAACGGAAGGTTAATGACGCGAGGCTCATGCAGGCCGACTGGCAGCTGTGCAGTGCGGCACAGGCCGCATTTGGGAATGCAGGAGCAGCGGTGGGCCAAGTGAGCGACGTAGGCGCGGTAGCGGCTTCAGGCATTCTGAAGCAGTACGATGTTTTATTAATTTGTCAAAATAGTAGAGTCGCTTTGTAGGCGTTCACTTCGATGCCGCAGATTGCGTAGTGTTCGAGTTGTCGGCTAAAAATAGAGATTTGCTAAGTTTTCGTAGACAGTAGGGAATTTAATTGCGTACTAATCGCTACCTACGGTATGCGTTATGCTTCTACGATAATATTATACGTTGTTAAGAATATTTTGAATTCTGTTGTTGAGAAACTTTCAGATTGTGAACACTCGAAATCCTGAGAAGACTTGTGACATCCAGGACTTAATTTTTGCGCTTTGCCTTATCTGACAAAATGGACTTTAGTAATTTGTGTAAAGCTTTTAAATAATAAGCTATGTCCTTAAAAGCTACTTAACTAAGTTTTTTAAAAGCCTTAACATTTTTGGACCCTTTAATTGACTATGGAGAGCAAGTAAAAATCCTAAGCGAGTCAATTTATAAAATTTTGCAATATGAAATATTTATTTATTTTTTTTATTCATTAACCTTTTCACTATTTTGTTGCCATATGGCAACATGCTACTTTGAGGACGTCTGCATCCTCTATGGTTGCAAGGATACATTTTTTGTTGGTCTTTGGAATAGCTTGAAGTTTTAGGAAAAATACGAAATTAATAAACTGAATATTTAAGTTTAAAGAAGAGTATACACTAATTTTTTGTTTTTGCTAAGAAGCAGAAAAAATTAAAGAACTTTTTAATTTCACGTTTTCTTTCAATTTAGATACTTTTTTTTTTTAATTTTGGCTGAAGTAAATGAAGAAATATTCAAATTTTCGTTATGCGTAAAAAGTTGTATGTTTAAGTAATTATTACAGCCAGAACGATGTGGTTGTTCTCATAGAAAAACACTCTAAAATACAAGGTCCGAATATAAAAATTAAAAAATTTCTTATGGAATGTTACTACTTAATATAACCACACAGAAGCCTAAGACGTAAAATTTAAATTTTTAACCTTCCCCAGTAAAAACCTGTAGCGAAAGGGTTAAGTAAACCAGAAATGAATTATTCCTTACAGATTACGTAGAGCTAATGAGATTAATACAGTTAATTACTATGCAATAAATTAATTTAATAATAGCTTCGAGTTATTTTTAAAAGTGGAAAAGTAGAAAAGTGAAAAAGTCAATGGCAATATTTGATTGTGTAGCAGATTTTTAATAGATTAAGTGCTTTTGATCCTTTTCCAGTTGCAAATATTCAAAAGTTACAAAAAGCAGCTCCAAACCGTAGCCAAACTGTATTGAACCAGGATTTCAATGGTCCTTTTCTGGCCCCTTTCCCCTTCCAGCTATGAGCCACTTTAAAGAACGCTTTGCAACTCTGCTACTAATCGGAATGTTCAAATTCCATTTAGCCAGCCGGCTGCAATTGAAATTCAGCACATCGTAAATAAACGAAACGATATCCTTTGATCCTGATGAAGCGGCGTGTGCGTGCCGGTGTGTGGGTGCGCGCGCGCGCTTGTACCCCACGTGCTGCACAAGCAGTCGTCGTGTTGCTTCGTGCTTTTGTCGTAATTGAAATTAAGAAAGTTTTTTGCCACACTCAGTCCCCGACACACCCCTCATGCATCCTATTGCCCTTTGGAGGGCGAGTGCGAGCGGACGCTGCTGCACGTCGAAGTGGCGCCGTCTGCTGAATTCCCAGCGCCCACTGGCGCACTGTGCGCGAGTGTGTGAACACACACACACACACGTTCGGAGCGCGATTGTGTGGGTTTAACTTCGACTTATGAGGCTGCAATTATCGTCGGGCGTAACTTTGTCGGCACGTCCTCGGCAACTGACTCAACAAACTTAATGAATCCCTGTGCCTGGGCGCCCTGTCAATTGGCCGCTGCTGCCGCGCTGACAGTCCGAGCTGTTGACTGCCAGTCGTCTGTTGGTGCGGCGACCTCCACTCAACCTTAATGCTTTATCCTTTTTGCTGCTGTCGCTGCTTGGCTGTTCCTCGCTGCACAGTTCTCGCCTTCGCAGCCGCTTGTCTATTCTTTGCTTCCCCTTGCCAATGTGCTTCTTCGGTCGTCAGCCTCCTTCCCATATGTGGCCATATTGGGCGCCCACAACAACAACGCCAACAAGAAACCGAACGAACCGGCGAAAGTAAAGCTGCAACGAAGACTTGAAATGAAATGAAATAAAATCGAAATTAAAATAAGAGCAAAATTGCCGAGCGGCGAAATCGAATCGTGCTTTCTGAACTTTCAGTTTCTGCGATAAGCCGCCTGCACTTCGGCGGCTCCTCGACGTAGCGCTGGCACGCCGCATAGGTGCGCGTCAGGCGCCACAGCTTAACAAGTGACACGTGGCCGCGTTGCCGGAGTCGTGGCCATCGCTGGCATCGCAGCCGAACGTGCCGAAGAACTTTTGCGCAAAGTTTGCCCCTTTTGTGCGGCCATGCAGCGCTGCGGATTAGTCGGCAAATCGTCGATAAGTCACGTGAAGCAGCAATGTCGACAACTTACAAATCCGCCAAAGGGGCCGCCGCTCAACACAAATGCAATGAAAAACGCAAAGAAACGCAGCCAAGTCAACGCTGTGGACGAATCGCTAATTGGAAGGGAGGGAGGGAGACTCGCGCTGAGGCGTTTCGATTGGTGCAAAAAGTGGCCAAGAAATTCGAATTCTATTTGCCACTGTCGGCCTGCGTCGCACGCATGCAGCGTCTCGATAATTAGGCAGAAAAAAAATGAACGGAAACAGAAGAAAACAAAATACACTTGGAAAACACCATTAGGCACAACTCACCGACTACGCCAGATTCCATGCTCAATTATTCATTAACACGCAGCAAAGTTTTCTAATGAAAATACGCAGAAGTTGGAAATTGAAGTTGGGTCGAAACTTTGGCCGCACAAAGGAGCGCCATGCCGACAAGGCCCAGCAAAGTCTGTATGTGTGTGTGTGTGTGTGTGCGGCTCACCGCAAATGACCAATGGACCAACGTTAATTAAGCCATACGGAAAGCAACCAGCGTAAATTGCGGCCAGTTTCTGGCGAAGCTTTCGGCCACCGTCGCCGCGTGACCGTAGCGCACATTAATCGCATTTTTCTCTCGGCTACAGAATGAAGCGGCAGAGCGGCAAACGGATCCGAGAAGCGGCCAGCAAACAACTCAATTGGTTGTTACATTCCCAAATTGCTTTACTTTCTCGCTGCTGCACTGCAAGTGTAACAAAACGCTTTGCAGTTTGCTACCAAATTCGACCGCAATTAATTTTAACCCTTGAATGCGAAAGTGCTTGTTCGAGATGTTCGTGCTAAGGGCAATGAAGGAGTTTACCTTCATAGTTTTGTCATGAACTGCTTAGAGGAAGCAACTGCTGAAAGAAAGATTTAATTTCTAGTTGTTCCTTGAGGCGGGATTCGAACCCATGACCCTCAGACTAGTGGCAAAATGCACTACTCGTAACTAATACATCACGCAGGTCTTTAAGATGGTACTGCAGTGTAAAAGTTACTCAATACGGGGTTTGGAGGGCAACTACGATGGATGGATGGATGTGAGGGGGAGCCGAGGAAATAACTTTAGGGAGGTCATTACCTCAAGCACTCACGCTTTATAGCCAATTGTACTTAAGGCTCAGGAAAAAGGCTGATGGAGAAGATGGGAATGGGAAAAAGAGAAGGTGGGTGGAAAGGAGGAAAGGGTTATGAGTTCTCCTGTGCAAATTTACCGGACTTATTAATGAATCTGAGGAGATCACACAGGGTGAGAGAATGGACTTCCTCCATTCTCATAACATCTGAACCCAGCGTGCGCAACCTCGTTCTGGAGAATGCAGGACATGCACAAAGAAAATGCTCGGTACTATCTACCTCCTCCAGGCAAGATGTGCAAGTCGGATCTTCGATAATGCCCATGTTGGTCATATGTCGCCATATGTCGGATTGTGTCCTGCGATTAACCCGACCATTCGACGGAGATCTTTCCTTCTCAGCTTCTCAATGAAGCCCCTGCTTTCCTGTTCGGGCTTATCACAAAACACTTGGCAGTTTTACAGCTTCCCAAGCTAGACCAACGTTCTCTATGTAAGTTATTTACACAGGATTTGATCTAGTCCAGGGTTCCTGCTAGACTGGTATCGATTATTGGGTGTGCACCCTTATCCACAGTTAGCTAGTTCATCTTTCGTTACCTAGTACACCACAGTGTCCCGGAACCCAGATACGTTGGAGCTTATTACGTCTCGCGTCTTATTTAAGCTTCATCTTACATTCTTGGACAATCTTAGAGGTAACTCGCGCGTTCTCCAGGGCCTTAAGTGCAGCGTGACTGTCACTACAGATTCCTATGCAACTACGAAGTGAAGGTATGTGTTTCAGTTAAAAGGACGAATTTTAGGAAACATACGGTGCGCAGATAAAATCGCTAATCGGTTGTTGTGGCCCCTTAGGTAAGTTCGAAAGCGAGCGTTCGAGAACGAGGAAACAAAAGATTTTGAACAACATTCAAGAAAATCTCTTGCGTTTTAAATCATTAAGCAGAGCACTTTATGATCTCAGTAGCCACAAGCGGAGATTGTCAAAACTTAGATTTTTTGTTGTTTTTTTTTTGTTTTTTTTTATAAAGGAGCCAACGCGCAGGGGATACCCCTTTAAATGCGAGGCATTGCGCTGGTTCAGGAAGGATATATAGGTTCGGAGAAAGGATGATAGGTGAAGAATTTGTGGACTCTTGCCTTGAACCCATTAAGATCATAAGTGCTGGGGAGACCATTCCACAATCGCGCTGTACGAGGCAGGAACGTACTTTCTCTGTAGTGCGTAGTGCGCTGGAACATCGTTTCGACGTAGAATGCATGGGCGCCAGTGTTTGAACGGGTTGCCCGGGGAAATACCCGGAGTGATGGCAGCAAGCTGCTCATCTCCACTGAGCAATTACCGAAAAAAGTACCGAAAAAGTATCGGTATATCGAAAAAGATACTTGAAACTTGCCGAAAACTTAGACATCGAAAGCGTCGAGTGCAGTTCTTTAGATATCGTTCGATACCTAATGAATTTCTATCGTTCGCGTGTTAAAATTGCCATTGCCCTGAACGATATAGAAACAATCTATCGAATATCTGCGATATGAAATTTTCAAGAAAAGCCTGCGCCGAGCTCACAGCATAACTAATGACATTTTCACCGCACCGCCTCATCGAACCATGAGAGCGAGTTGGCCAACTTGTCCCCATTTACACGCTCCTGCCCACATGCGATTCGGACCATTTTCCTACCTTAACGCTACGGACTCGCTGCCAGACAACGTTCAGCTCCAGTTATTAATGCTTTCAATTAAGATTTTAACTCATTTTCGACCCTTTCGTACCTCTTTCATTTATTAATTTGATACTCTTTTGCGCAATGCACCAACAACAAAAACTATAAATACAAAAACAAAAACAAAAACACACTGCGAACAACGCCAACAACAAAAACAAAAGCGTCAAAGGAATACAAAAATTGTTATTTGAGTTCTTAGTGGGGAAAAGGTCTAATTAAAGTTGGCTTTGGTTACACTTAATCTTGACCTCTTCGGCGCTGGCCGAACGGAGCGCAGGTGTCTTCGTTGGGTGTGTTGCCATGGTCCGTTTGTTGTTGTTGTTGTTGTTGTGGTTAGTCAACCTTTTCACGAGCGGTCGGCGGCCCGGCGTTGGATGCTTATAAAGTTGCTATTAATTTGCTGTTAGCGTTTTCGGCGCGATGAAAGGCATCTGGCGGCCGGCGAAGCCTTCGTGCGTCAATGTGTGTGCCTGTGCGTGTGTTTGTGTGTTGGCCTTTTTTGTGTCGCTTATCAGTCGCATTTGTCATTCATCGTTGAACTTGAATTGGTGTGTTTTTTTTTTTGCCTTTGTCTTTGTCCGCAACGCTGCGCGCTCGGTCGGCCAGTGGCTGCTGTTGATATTAATGCGTGTTGTCAGCTGAATTTGCTGCGAACATTTTCGTTAGACATAAGAACAAAAAACCAAAAAAACACAACAAAAAGAGTGAAATTATTTCTCAGCTTCGGCTAATGGAAACGTTCGCCGGGATTAGCGACGCCGCCGGGTTTAACGCTCTCAATTGAAAGCAAGGTGCCAACTCGCCGGTGTTCGACTACATACGGCCGAGTGCACATAGATATAAAATTCGTTTATTGCTGCTCGTGGCCCTCACACATGCGGCGTCCTGCGTACTGCGCCTACTGCGGCTACTTTATAATGACGTCATAAAAATTTGTTTGCCGTTGTTATCTTAATTAATGCACGCGAACGCACTTAAAACGAGTCAGCAAGCAGCGCGTGTCGAGTAGGCCCAAAAGTTGAACTAACCGAAAATCCAAGTGCTCTCTCAAAAAATTAGAAAAAGGTGAGCGAGAATCTTGGCGGCTTCACATTTTGGAAATTGCTTTTTTATGCTCCACTTTAATGGCGAAAGAAAACAATTTCAGTGAGGTTAACGATGCGCCCAGTCGCTGCCACACACAAAGCGAAGTTTGCGCGTTGATAGAAATGTTGCTGCTGGTTAATTTTTCTATTTAGTGCAATAGATGGTTGTCCGATAGTTAGATGTATGTACGAGCACCAAGAAAAAAATTATGTGTGTAAAATTGTTTAGAATACTGAGAATTAGGTTTTTTGTTAGGTTAGGAATTTTGTTAGGTTAGGATCGAAGGGGTAATGGCACTTGGAGGCCAATTGACTCATTCGAAAGGCTTTCCATACACAAAACACTTTGATCTGTCGACAAAACAATGTTTGTTGATTCGGCAACTATTTGCAATAGCGAGCTTTTACACCAAATTTTAAGACAACTTTCTTAACCCTTTCGACCCTGAATTTTACTCTGTGTCTCGATATTACTTTTTGGTATTTAAATCATGAAAAACTTGCCTAAGAAGTGTGAACACGACATTTGAAGTCGCCACGCCTCTTTTTTAGAGTTCTGGAGCTAGTTTACTTTCAAACAATTTTAGCTTAAAACGGGTTAAATACATTTTGTATCAATATTTTTTAATTACAGAAAAATTATATATTTTTTATGGAAAAATACAAAATTTTCACTTTTTGATTTTATTTAACCATTATTAAAGAAACAGGGTTTTGATCAATCGCGCCCAACTCGTAGACTTCAATTAGAACACAAACTTTTTCTGATATCGCTGCAAATTATTGGAAATTTTGTTGGGGATAACAGTAAAATTTTGTAAATTTGCTTTGAATCCACTTCTGAAAATATTAGTTTGTTGTTGCCTACTTACATTAAGCCCATAAATCAATCGTAGCTTTTGCTATAATATGACAAATAGGTGAAGTTGCTCTCAGGCAACTTTAGGGTCGAAAGGGTTAAAGTGTTCGGCCGTCGCATAGAAAGTGCAACAGACATCACTAGCTGACGGCACCATTTCAAAAGTCAAGATCCTTCATACAGCCTCTTCACGAAGCTTCCAAAAAGCTGTTAAACAGAGGTACAGCTCAGAGATGGTGTGTTGTTTTCTATGTTGGACTGGACTGGACTTTCAGCGATCAGAAGTTCTTCTAATTATACGTCGCTCTTGGATCTTTCTGTCTCTCTAGCACCAGCAGAGAGACCAAACATTCATAGGGTTATCCCTTGAATGTTGGCAAAGGGACAAGAAAAGCGTCGATCGCAATGAACGACAGTCTCTTCAAGTGTAGCTCTTCAACTTGTTTATTCCTGAGAACTTTCCAACAGTCGCTTTTCTTTCTAGCATAACTATTTCTCCAACACTTTTATTTTCCTGCTTGAGAAGAGAATGGAATCTATGTAAAGAAGGAAATTTAGTATAAACAAAGAAGACGAGAGTTTTCGAAAAGGATTTACATAATAACGATATCTGAAGCTTCATTAGACACACACGTGTGGGACATTGAGAAGACGAATAGTTAGACAAATACTATCAAAGAATTCTGGTATTCAAAATGAAGTTAATACTTTTGAAAAACCAGCTTTTCTCCACAATTTGGTGATAGGACAGGCTACCTTGCGACTTTCAAAAGATTGCCCCAGCAACTCAATCAGGGCTTCTAGTTGAATCGATACAGAAACAAAGCAGTGAAATCGATTAGATTAAATAAGGGAAGTTCAAGGGAATTTCTTGTTTGGTTTGTTGCTCAAATCATTGCTCACTCACAGACATTTTAAGATACACCAGAAATCAAGTTCCTTATGCATTATTATTTATAAATATGTATACTGTGTTGAGTTTATTTTCAAAGACGTTGCCAAAAATCAAAGGGATTCTTCGGTGTCACCTTGAGACAACTCGAACCCAAGTTTGTTGCCATGCGGCTTCAACGCCGCACACTGCGCGCCAACTTCATCCGCATCCTTGTCGCCGTCATCAACGGCAACGAACGCCGCTCGAGTGTGAATAATGTCAACAATTAAAATCAAATCTACCGTTGCTATTTTCGTATTATGTCGAGTATTAAGAAGTCATTTATCATTCGCACATCATTTTTTGCAACTCTTCACCCTGCGCCGCTGGCCAATTTCTGCCGCTGCCATGTCAATTTAAAAGGCAATTTTCCAATTTAATAATTTTCACGCGGTGACGCCGGCTGCCGCTACAGGATACCAATTTTCTTTGGCGTCTTCTTGTGGGGTTTTTCTGACATTATTGCTGTGTTTTTTTGCCGCTGTGTGCGTCACGTCAGTCTAAATGGAACTGCTGCGTGCAATCGCGTGCTGGGCTGCCGCCGCGCCGCCGAGTGCGTGAAATCGGACGCGCAGTACGGCGCGTTGTGTACAAGTGACAGATTGCAAACTGTCACTTGAGTTTGATGACACTCTAAGGTGCTGTACTCACACACGCACACATACATAAGTAGTACACAATCTCAGCCAATGTTTCAGATTCGGTGGCAACGCTGTTGCACGCGCTGGTTGTTGTTGTTAGATGTTGGCGCAAAGGCAAAAGGCAGCGGCATGAATGAAAGAATGCGTCAGTGAAGCGGCGGTGCGAGGTCGGGCGCGTTCCTGTCATTTTGACTGATGCGATATCGTTTCAATGAACAGCAGGAAACTTTTGTCTTCTGCCATTTAAAACGCTGCTGCGCCGGCTGAAGCTGCTAAGGCACTCGCTGGCAGTGACTTGACTTGACTTTCATTTGACAGTCACCCAACCAGCCAAGCGGTGCAAGTATGTGCGAATGTGTGTGCGTGTGTGTGTGTTTAAGCAGCAATGCCAACGCCAACCGACCGATATCGGCAGCAACAAACCAAAAAAAACTATATACAAATAAAAATAAGAAGAAGACGAAAAGCGACAACTCACGAAAGGCGGAACAATGGAATGCGTTTATGTAAGACTGCTACTTCTTCTTCTTCTTCCTAATTCATTTTGTATTTTATTTATTTATTTTTGGAATTTTACTTCATCGCAACTGATTCGCAACAAAGTTGACATTTTTCAGCTCACTTCACCGCAGTTGGGCTGAGTTCAGTTCAGTTCAGTTCGGTTCGATTTGGTTGGCTGCCGCTGCGTTCAGGAGTCGCGCAAAGCACGTGGAGTGCGGCTTCAGTTACCAGTAGCTGAAGATTGCGATTGCCAAGTGCTTCAGCTTTAGGTGTCATTATTTACACTGAGTCCTCACCGGCAGCCACCCTCGCCGTCACAGCCAGCCTGGCGCTGTGGCGGGTCGATGCTGCGCGGAAGTCGGGTGGCTTCCACTTGCCGTGCGCTGCGGATGTTACAAAGTGGCGCGGAGTGGCAATTTAAAATTGTTTCGCTTTTTTTTTTTGGGGAAATTTAGCACGCAATTTGAGCGCGATCGAAATTATTGTAATTTTTCATGATTCTACTCGACGGCTGAGGGAGGTTGGGTCTTGGGTTCGACAGCACAGTGGTCTGATGGTGCACAGTTTGTGTACAAAAAATATAAATATTCCTTAAAAGTTTATCCTGCATCAGATTCCTAATAGTTGCCATGGCTTAGTGGCCTTAAAACGTAATTAACCCTTTGGACCCCGGATTTTACCGTGTACTATCTCGATATTACTTTTTAGTATTTAAATCATGAAACACTTACCTAAAGTGTACACACGACAGTTGAAGTCGCCACGCCTCTTTATTAGAGTTCTAGAGCTGGTTTACTTTTGAACAATTTTAGCTTAAAACGGGTTAATTAAATTTTGTATCAATATATTTTAATTACAGAAAAATTATTTATTATTTATGGAAAAATACAAAATTATCACTTTTTGATTTTATTTAACCCTTAAAGAAACAGAGTTTTGATCAAATGTGCCCAACTCGTAGACTTCAATTGGAACACAAACTTTCCCTGATATCGTTGCAAATTATTAGAAATTATTTTGGGGATAAAATTTTTGTAATTTGAATTGAATTCACTTCAAAAATATTAATTTGTTGGTGCCTACTTTAATTAAACCCATAAATCAATCGTAACTTTTGCTATAAGATGACAAATAGGTGAAGTTGCTCTCAGGCAACTTTGGGGTCGAAAGAGTTAAGAAAACGATTCTTCGACAATTCAAGCGATCAGGTCAACATTGAGGAACGAGACATTTCGGTTATTTTCTTTATTTTGGCCATTTGCAAATAAATAAAGCCAATAATTATGCAAACGCAGCACCGCTCGATTCCACTGTTCCATCTCAAATCAAGATTCGCATTGTTATAAATTAATGCCAGTTAATATGAAGACTGTGTAAGTCGTTTAAGCAGGTATATCCTGTTGCTATTGTTGTTGCTGCTGCTTCTGCTGATGTTTTTATTGTTACTGAGTAGATAGAAGGCGGCCCGGTGCGCCCAAAGCTGTTGCAGACGCGATAAGAAAAGTGATTTCGTGTGCTAGCAGCCGGCGGCGTGAGGCTGCTATTGTTTCGCTGCAAGATGGCAGCGTTTTAAATTGGCCAAAATTAATCAATGTCCTTGTGAGCTGCAAATTGTGTCTCGACTGATTAGGGAAATTAAAGTACATTCATATTTTGTTGTCAGGAAAATTCGCAAATTCAACAATTTCAAGTTTTGTGAGCAGGACATTGGCCAATTGAATCTGTCAGTGCGCACTGCACGCAGGCCGGCGGGCGGGCGACGGTTGGGCGCTGCGGCGCGTTGAACCGGCATAGGTATTTAAATAACAGTCATTAGGGCATTAGTGCCGCGCTGCAAATTACAAATGCTAACATTGCATTTAATTAATAGCGGCAGCCATTAGCAGCGACCACGACAAACACCCACACGCAGAGCTGCAGCAGCAGCAGGTCGGCTGGGTGGCTGGGCAGCGTTGCAGCAATGCGGTAGTGCAGTTTTGTAGTTTATTGTTTGCTACTCCCCGTGCGGCTGTTTACAGGCAGCTGCGTGCGTGTGTGCTTTGTTTATTTGCATGTTGACGAAATGTGCAGATCGCCACTACCACACACACACACACGGATACTCGCCCATAGCAGCGCAAACAAGCCCGTTGCCCGGATGCTGTCGTCCGTTGAATGTGTCAAATTTTGCTCTCCACCAAAGCATGAACGGACAGACGGATGGACGAACGGACGGACGAGCGAAAGGACAAGCGGATGGACAGCTGATGTTTGCGCTGGTAACCCAGTGCGCCACTGTCAACGCGGCAGCGACAACGGCAACGGCGGGCTGCAGCGAGGCTGCGCTGGCAATATTTTTCGGCGCTTTTGTTGACACGCTTGGCCGATATCCACACGTCAGGCCCAACGCATAGCCATGCGCACAAGTGTGTGTGTGTTGTGCGTGCGAATGTTGGAAAGTGGGTCAACAGGACATTGAAGGACTTTTTCGGAATTTTCGACCGCACAATGTGCAGCAGCATAATGTTGGGATTTGTTGCAGCGGCCTGGCGCATAGCAACTTGTAATAAATTACATTTGCATGTCACTTGTGCTGGCCGGCTGGCAGCTATATGCACCAGACTGCATGGCTTTCGTTGTATGTGTTTGTGTGTGTGGGCTATCTGCCTTGTTTTAGTGTACATTGAAAGGTTGTTAAGTTTTCTTAATTTTACGTATGAGAGACGACAGCTGAAATTTAATTTAAACTTAAATAAAATTCACTCGACAGGCATCAAGGTGCCAGCGACAGAGCACGAGCTGAGCTGAAGTGCAGTGTTGCTGTCGAGGGGCTGCTTTGGCAAAATTGTTCTGGGACTAAGCAAAGGGCAGAATGAGGTTGAGCATTGCTTGCTGTTTGCTATTTGGGAAATGGTTTTGAGTAAATTGAAGGTTTGAAAATATGCGGAACTACCTATGCCTGCAAGGATCAAGGAATCAAACGTTGAAGTCGCAACTTTAGTCGCAACATTCGCATAAATAAAATAAAATAAAATAAAATAAAATAAAATAAAATAAAATAAAATAAAATAAAATAAAATAAAATAAAATAAAATAAAATAAAATAAAATAAAATAAAATAAAATAAAATAAAATAAAATAAAATAAAATAAAATAAAATAAAATAAAATAAAATAAAATAAAATAAAATAAAATAAAAAAAAATAAAATAAAATAAAATAAAATAAAATAAAATGTAATAAAATGTAATAAAATGTAATAAAATGTAATAAAGTAAAATAAAATAAAATAAAATAAAATAAAATAAAATAAAATAAAATAAAATAAAATAAAATGTAATAAAATAAAATAAAATAAAATGTAATAAAATGTAATAAAATTAAATAAAATAAAATCAAATAAAATAAAATAAAATAAAATAAAATAAAATAAAATAAAATAAAATAAAATAAAATAAAATAATATAAAATAAAATAAGAAAAATAAAATAAAATAAAATAAAATAAAGAAAATCGTTGTAGTTGCAATTGTAGTCGCAACATTCGCATAAATAAAATAAAATAAAATAAAATAAAATAAAATAAAATAAAATAAAATAAAATAAAATAAAATAAAATAAAATTAAATTAAATTAAATTAAATAAAATTAAATAAAATTAAATAAAATATAATAAAACAAAATAAAACAAAATAAAAACTAAAATAAAATAAAATAAAATGTAATAAAATAAAATTTAATAAAATAAAATAAAATAAAATAAAATAAAATAAAATAAAATAAATAAAGTACTTTTTTTACTTTGACTAACTGTCCTTAAATACTCCAATGGAATTATGTTACAAAATAGGAGAACAATTTTTGAAATATATTTTTCTGCACTTAATTTGGCTTAAAAAGTGTTAAAAGTTAGAGAAGATTTTCTCTCAGAAAGATAAGCAAAATCAATGTAGCCATTTCGACTCCCTTTGACATTCTTATGTTCAAGTCCTAATTATTCTTATTTATTGTATTTGAAAAACGGTAGCTTTCACTATGTTTGCATGAAAATCTGTTTGAAAAAATATAAAAGAAACTTTGCGATTTACATACATTTTCTAGTTTATACCTTCTTAGGCACTAAATAAATATCTATACATATTATCAAATATGAGCAGTAAATTTTTCAAAGAATTTTTATATACAATACAACCCCAACCCTTTCCTTTTGTACATTTGCCTGCCATATTTTAGCATTTATTGTTGTTGCTTTTGTTTCGTTTGTGAAAGCGAGAATAAGCGGCTAACCTCGCGTAGTTAAAATTAAAATTGACCTGGTTTCATTTCATTGCTTTTCCTTTTTCCACTTTAACGCGATTTTTTTTCGCCCGTTCGTGTTTGCGGCCATTTTTCATTCAGCGAAATAAATAAATAAAACAGAAGAAGCGAACCATTTAATCTTGTGTACAGCGCCCCCTTAAGAGCACTTTTGCGGCCAAATCTTGCAACACCATCAACAACGACAACAATAACAACAACTGCAGTAGCAAAGAATTTGTGGAAAACAAATAAAATCAGCAACGAAATGAATGCGGAGAAAAAAAGAAAAAAAAATGCAAACAACACACAATATGCCATTTTTATTTAGCACTTACAACGCGTCCACCCTCGCGCTACGCCCACCGTTGTTGATCTTCAGCTCGCCAAAAGCCCTCTTGTTGGCCAGAATTGCTGCTGTCGCTGTGCACATGCAGCAGCAGCGCATATGAATTGTGACAGCAGCAACAACAAAAACCAAAACTGCAACAACATTTTTGGCATGAATTACTCAAACACGCTGCACCAATGGGGTTTTCACTGCTTCGCTTCACCCCCCCTCACCCAACGGCTTCTTGGATGGCCGCCCGGTCTGCACTTGGGCTCCTAAATTTATGATACCGAAAATTACTTTCAACGCCGCAGCGCTATTTTCCATCTTTGCCGCAGCTCGGGCAGACTTTGTGCGAAATCGCTTAAATGGACGCGCTGCCGTTGGTGCTACCGTCAGCCAGTGCGTCCAGTGAGTGTGTGTGTGTGTGTGTGAGTGACTGCTTGTGTGATTCATAGATGCAGTTTAATGAATAAATGCTTTGCGGTATGCTGCAAGTAATTCATGCTCCTGCACACATGTCCACACGCACACACTCACACAATTCATTTTGACTCACACTTGCCATACAAATCAAGGCTTGCATAACCTCACTCGTGTTGGTGTGTGGTGGTATTAGTGTGTGTGTGTGTTATCCAATCTACAGAATCTGCAACTGGGGACTAATGTCGACTGACCCACGCGCCCAGCTGCCGCTTCATGCCCGCCAAAGCGCTAAAGCACACGAAGCGCCGTGCCGCGCCGCGCCGCGCCGCTCGTTGCCGCGTTCATTCTGATGCCTTTTTCTCAACTTTTGTGCTTTTCGGCAATTTTTTCATTGTTTTTGTACCATTTCTTTTTTTTTGGCAGTTTTATTGCATTACGGTGAGATTTTGTTGTTGTTGCCTGTTGCGTTTTATAAATGCATTCATGCTGCATAAGATTTGCCGCTGTGCTTGGCACTTTCCAACAAAACTATTCCTATTCTAACTTTGTACATGTGAGCGCTACAGTTTTATGAAAGGTGTGTTGCGTTCTTTAGAAACTTGAACAAAATTTTGAAAATTGCCAAAAATTTTAAAGTTTGTATTGTTTTATATGTAAATGGCTGATTTTTTTTATAAATGAATCAAATTAAATTTGTTTAAAAAAATGTAAGTAAGCAATCGGCAGCAATCGTTTAAAATAACTTTGGAGATTTATTATTTCGGAATTAAATGCAAAACATGTTTTTGACATCGCTCATCCAGACTTTGCACCGAAACTCGCCACTTTTCACTCATCTTTGCTCACATATCTTTAACTTGAACGTAAAATGTTGCTTCTGCATATCAAAACTGCATAAAATATATTTTTTAAACTAAAATTTAAGTGTAACCAGAGATTTGAACAATTAAATGTACTGGAGTCTAGTTTTAATAGATCTTAGAAGGCATTCTTCTTGTTGTAAAAATGTCTAGCAGAAGAACATAGAAGTGCATTGAACTCTTTGAAATTCGAGATTTACTGCTGAAAGAAGAAAATATCTTTTAACCTTTTTGGTGATACGATTGAATATGAGATGGTTCAATTACACTGTACAACACAAAAAAAAATAACAAGTTTCTGACAACCGATTCTGGTAGAGAGGGCCAAAAAAAATATACGTGTATCGGCGTTTTGAAAGGTTACGTCTGAATTTTTTTTTGGGGAGGTCGAAGTTTTCCCCTTTTTGCACATTCTTATGGTGAATCGGCATAGGAAAACCATGTAACCTCACATTTTAGGTATATGATGTGTTCAGCAATTTGATGTAAAATACTACGAAGAAAATTTTTGTGGAGCATTTTAACCCTGTAGCTTTTATTTGTATGGGTCAATTTGAACCTTTTTTTCTAAAATTCCAAAAATGTCGTGTAAAACAGGACTTTGTAAGGACGAAATGTACTATGAAAATATTCGCCATAAAATTCTACTATAGGTCTCTGAATACATCAAAGCTCAGAAATTAACTTAGACGCCAGAATTAAGCCAAAACTGAAAATGTGTTTAAGTGTTACTTATTACTACTTATTCAAAATTTGTACTAAAATGTCCTACAAAACAAGATTTGTGATGGTTAGTGTCTAGTGTTAGTGTCCTGTGTCTAACTCATATATCAGTATAAGGAGTTCCTGACCCTTGGTGTCAAATCTATTAATTTTCATTACTGGCTACTGGCCCCGAGTGCTTTGGGAATAGCTTCGTTCTGACTGTTTGATGAAGACTGAACTTTGAACTTTGTGAACTATCTTTTCAGAGATGAATACTTGGCTCCTTCTCAAACTATTGTTGGCTTCCTTAATATATTCGTGTACTGGCTCTGAGTGTTTTAGGAATTACAGCCTCAGAGATGATTTCTCGGCTCATTTTCAAATATATCCACATTCATACCTATAGCAGAACAAAGAGTTCTGACTCTGACTTTGAATGTTTTCGGATCTTTTTACATAGATGGCTTGTCGGTTCCCATCAAATTGAACTGTTTGATGGAAACTGAACTTTGAACTTTGTGAACTATCTTTTCAGAGATGAATACTTGGCTCCTTCTCAAACTATACTTTTCTTTATGCGCTGGTACAGTAAATGATGCTGACAACTTTAAGCAGTCTTTTCAGAGATGGTTTTTCTGGTCTCCCTCAAATTGAGATTGAATGGATTTACTGAGTGTTCTATCAATTGTTTCCCCAAGATATAAGAATTCAGCTACCTCTCAAACATAGTTTTTTCTATATGCCTGTACAAGAAACTGAGAACATTAAACAGTCTTTTCATAGATGGTTTTTCAGTCTCTAACAAATACAAATGTCTTCACAGGCCTGCACAATCGGCTTCTTCAAAACTGCTGCTTCAAAGATCATTCTCGGCTGGGCTCTTCACAGATTTGTACTGGAATTGATTTCACTGCATATAATTGTTTTTCTCCGTTATTTACAGAAGTTAATTTACAGACTTTATTTACAGAAGTTGAATTTTCTAGCCGAGAACGCATGAAGCCGACAGTAGCACAAATCGTAATCTTCTGGCTTTTAGTTTTCATTTTTGAATTTCTGAGGGTTTTTTATGATTCCTTTTACATTTTTTGTTGGCATATTTTGTGCACATGCAACTCGTGTTGTATTTGTAAATGTTCAAATTAAAGTGAGATTTTTTGCTGTTTGTTGCTATTTGATTTTTTTCCCTCTGCATTTTTTTGCTGCCGTTGCCGCTGTGCGCACAGTGGTGAGAAATGATTTTACGCTGTGCGCCGCTGCCGCAAAGATGAATGCAATTTGCAGTTGGCACGTTCGGTAGCTTTTCGAGAAATTATGTTGTTTTTGCATGGCGCTGACCGCAAAGAGCATATTTCTCGGCAAGTGGGTTGCCGTGGCGGCTGCGGTCTGGTGCGCGAGTGTGTGCGTGCTGAGGCAGCGAATATGAAATGCATATGTGTGAGTGTGTGGCCAGCGTGCAGCGTCGAGCAACATGGAATTTTTTATTTAAAAAAACGCATGCATTTCATTTAGAAAAAAGAGAAATAATGAGTAGAGTCCGACCGATGCCAAATTTTTTGGCCAATGCCGATGCCGATTAATCGGCCGGAATGGCGAGTTTGGCCGATGCTGATTGATCGGCCGAAAGGGTGAAAATCGGCCGATGCCGATACCGATGCCGATTACATAGAAAAAATAACACGAATGAATTCAGTAAAAAACACAGTCTATTTTATAAAATAACAAAAGGACCTATTACATATTGTTTGGAATATTCATCACAAAATAACAAAACAACGAGAAAAGAAATTATTAAAAACTAAATAACAACGAGAATAATTAAAATAAATAACTAAATGAAATAACAAGAGAATTCAGAATTCTTATACATTAACATGTATTACAAAAAATAATACATATATTGTAATGAGCACTGGGATGGATTTAAGTCCTTTTGATATAAACAACTGTGTAAACTTTTAAGACAAACTTTATTTGCGTGTTCTAACAATGGCGTCACAAGTAAAAGTAAAGGTAAAACGTAAAGGTAAAGGACCAGCATGAACTTAGCTGCAAGCCCGAGTTGCCACACTGCTTGACAAGCCCAACCACAACAGGGTTGCATTCACCATGGCACCACCTCCACCAATACACTACAACTCGGCCTAACCTGACATTCAATCGACCTCGATTGCTTTTACAATGAATCTTCTTCTAGCTTATCATCTAAAAATTCATAATCTGTACATTCATCACTTAAATTATCACCATCTGTGTTGCCTTCTGAGTCCGTTTCAACTGGCCTACCTCGAGGTTCCAACCATTTCTTCATTCTAGACGAATCAATTACATTGTCATATGGCATCTGAGTAACCTGACAATTTTCAACATCCGTAACAACATAACGATCATGACCTAATTGCTTACGAACTACATAAGGGCCTCTGTACTTCTGAATTAGCTTCTTATTCTTCCCTACCGTAGTGTCTACATTTTTAACCACAACTAAATCTCCTGGTTCAAATTGTTTCGCTGGCCTATGGCTCCTCTCGTAATATTTCTGATTGTACAACTGAGACTTCTGTATTGCAAGCTCTGCCTGCTCCCTTATTTCGGACAAATTAACTTCTTCTCTTGAATACACATCATGCAAATACTCCGTCAATTCATCAACTACTTTGCCGCGCTGCTCAACGCCAAAAAGCAGCTTACTAGGGGTCGTCTTTGTGGCACAGTGTACAGTATTATTCATTGCAAACTCGACATCCGTCAGTTTCTGTTTCCAATCTACATGGTTTATAGGGTCAGTCGTTTTGGCCAATATTGCTTTCAACACCCGATTCACCCTCTCAACCTGACCATTCGACTGTGGCGAAGCTACCGCATTCAAAACATGTACAATGTTATTGTTCCCGCAAAAATCCCTAAACTCCGATGACGTAAAAGCTGTGCCCCGATCATCTATGATTCTTCTGGGACGACTGTATTCAACAAAATATCTCTTCAACGCACAAATCGATTCTTTCGCACTACTATTCGTAGCATACATTTTGACAAATTTTGTGAAAGCATCAATCACCACAAACACATGTTTATGCTTTGAGTTCACACTCTCCAATGGCCCGAAATGGTCAATGTGCACTGTATCGAACGGTTCTGGCTTCTTTGGAATACTATATATATTACGCTCATTGCTTCTAGGCGACGTCGAATAATAAATGCACTTCAAACAATTTCTGATGAACACATTCAGCTTTTCGCGCATACGGGGAAACCAATAATGCTTCCGAATCTGATTTGCACATTTCTCAATACCCAAATGACCATATTTCTCATGTATCAATCGCATAATGTTCTCTTCCATCTCACCCGGCACATACAACTGTCGATTCTGACCACTGACACGAAAGACTAACCCATTCTCCAACTCATATCCTGGCACTTCCCCTTGCTCTAATTCTTCCCGCAGTTTATGAATCACAGGATCACGCGTCTGTATAATCTGAATGTTCAAATCAACCTCATTCTCCTCAATACTACACACAGCTGACAACCGGCTCAATGCATCAACATGCTGCATCTGTTCACCCTTTCGGTGTCGAACTGAAAAATCAAACCCGGCGAGACCCAATGTCCATCTGGCAATTCTTGGATTAATTGTTTTCTTCTCCAATGTCAAGACCAAAGAGTTGCAATCAGTCACAACTACAAACGGAATTCCATCCAACATAGTCCGGAATCTTTCCAATGCATTCACAATTGCCAATGTTTCCAACTCAAAGCTATGATAACGCGACTCCGGATCCGTCGTTGTTTTCGAATAAAATGCCACTGGGTGAAACCTGCCGTCATCTTGCTTCTGTAACAGTATAGCACCATACCCTCGCGAACTTGCATCCGTATGCAACTCTGTCTCCCGCCCTGAATCAAAGACACACAGTACAGGGGGCTCAGTCAATTTAGATTTCAAGGTCTCAAACGCATTCCTACACTCTTCTGTCCATTCAAACTTTACACCTTTTCGCGTCAAATAACTCAATGGGCGCGCAATCTGAGAAAAATTATACACAAATCGTCTAAAATATGAAAAAAGACCCACCGCCCTCTGCACCTCCTTTATGTTGGTAGGTACTGCGTAATTCTTTATCGCTACCAAATGATCTTCATTCGGACGAATCCCCCGTTCACTCACACAGTAGCCTAAATACTTCAATTCTCTATATGCAAATTTGCACTTCTTCAGATTCAAGCACAATCCAGCCCCTGACAATAATTTCAAAACTTCTGCCAAAACCACATAATGTTCCTCAATAGTCTTCGTGGCAATGTTAATATCATCTAAATACACCACAATCCTCTTCGCATCAATCAACGGCCGCAACACTAAATTAATAAACCGCTGGAACACTGGTGGAGCATTAGTCAAACCAAATGGCATAAACCGATACTCATACTGTCCCATCGGAGTCACAAACGCAGTTATCGGTATCGATTCCTCATGCATCGGCACCTGGTGAAACCCATTCCTCAAGTCCAACGTACTGAAGAAACTCTTCCCACCCAAATATTCAATACAATCCTCAACTAACGGCAACGGATAATGATCTCTGACAGTCAACTTATTCAACGCCCGATAGTCAACACACATTCTCAATTCACCGTTCTTCTTCCGCACTAACACAATCGGAGACGCGTATGGAGACGCACTTGGCTGAATAATGCCCTGAGCCAACAAATCATCAATTGTCTTCTGTACTTCTGTCTTTTCCCTATATGACAACCGGCGCGGACCACTGTACACCGGCGCATCACTCTTCAACTGAATTTTCATGCAATAGCCACTCAACTTCCCCCCCTTGTTCTTCATTTTTATTGGCATTATTAATCTCCAGCAGAGTACGTCTACTATATCTCACTGTGTCCATTTGGCACAGGCTTATATTCATTGCCTTAAGTAAATCGCGTCCAAAAAGTAGGGGCACCACTGCCTCTTCATCTGGCAAAACAAACAAATTATGGTCAAATTTACGGTTATCAAACACAATTTTACAAGTCACAAGGCCGTACGTACTTAAATTCATATTTCCCATCCCCCGATACTCTGTCACAGTCAATTCACCCGTCACTTCAAATGGCACAAGAGAACGCTTCACGAAACTAGTCGGACTGCCATTATCAAATAAAGCAAAACACGGAATTAATTCAGTGCACTTATTCTGTTTCAAAAAGGCAACACTTACAAGATTTCGGTGTTTCAGCTGTCGGGCTAAACGTCGGACCTCCTCTACCTCCGTCAATGGCGTCCCTGCCTCCCACTCCTCGACCTCTGCTACTGGCTGCTGTTGTTTCGGTACGGCTGGCATCCGTGTTTGCGTCTGGTTTAGTGTTGTATTCTGCATCCGACTACGACGTGGGCACTGCTGGCGCATGTGGCCTACTTCATGGCATATGAAACACGAGTTCGGTGGGCGTCGCGGGGCCCCGCACGCACTTTGATAGTGCCCATATTGAAAACAGTTGTAACACCTGACGGCCGACAAATCCGTGACTTTTGCAGCTGTGTTAGCAACTGGCACTGTTGTATACGACCTCGGCCTAGGCACGGCACCCGACATGACACTGATCTTCGGCACAACCACTGGCGCAGCTGCCCGACGCTTCTTCTCGTAACGCTCCATCAACCCCTTCAATTCACGCAAGGAAGTGGCACTGTACAGCATCGAAACCATATTCGTATCGTCGTTAAGCCCCTCGATGATAATGTCGATTAGGTCCGTTTCTGACACATCGGCGCGGCTGGCAATGTACTGCATCTCAACAATATATTGTCGTGGTGTTTCGTCTGGTCTCAGGACACGGGCACGTAACTGTTGCAGCACATCTCGAACCGTGAATATACGACGGTATTCAGTCATCAAAGCCATCCTTAGCTCACCATAGCTGCGAACACGAGTTATGTCCGCGAACCGCTTCGCTTGCCCAGTTATCAGATGTCGTGCGGCAACCAGCTGGTCTCGCTCACTGTACTGGAAACTCTCGAACACATTCTCCAAGTCGGCCAACCATTTGCTAACGTCCTGCAACTCCGAACCATCAAATTTGCTCATCATCGCGTCCAGTACACCCAGGTCGATTCTACGACTCTCGAACTCGTTCAACTCACGCTGCAGCTGGACAAGCTCACGTTTCTTGCGCATGATCGCCAACTGCCGATCTAACTCAGCCTCTTCAGCCTCAGTACTGGTCACATTCACCACACTCCCTGCATCAACTGTATCATCTTCTGTATCTGGCACATTCATGGGTCGCTCCCTCTGGCTGGCCCCTGGCATCTGTCGTCTAGTCGTCTGCACACTCTGGCTGGCATCTGGCATCTGTTGATTCAGCGGAACATCAGGCTCGCTATCCGCTCTGGCCGCTCTTCCGCTACCTCCGACACGACCTGCTACCGCTTGTTCATACACTGTCCGCAACTGAACCATCGTGGCGTCTTCCTCGAATTCAGCTCCCGCAGCCCGTAGTGCAGCAATAACCGCATTGCGCGTTAATTTGTTCGCCATTGAACCACAATAACTTTAGAACTTAGATAGAAAAAAAAATTCCTGCTCGAACCCCACACTTGACGTTGTAATGAGCACTGGGATGGATTTAAGTCCTTTTGATATAAACAACTGTGTAAACTTTTAAGACAAACTTTATTTGCGTGTTCTAACAATGGCGTCACAAGTAAAAGTAAAGGTAAAACGTAAAGGTAAAGGACCAGCATGAACTTAGCTGCAAGCCCGAGTTGCCACACTGCTTGACAAGCCCAACCACAACAGGGTTGCATTCACCATGGCACCACCTCCACCAATACACTACAATATCACATTTATCCACTGAGAGAGAAACAAAAATAGTGAATAAATAAATAAATATTAAATATTAAATAAATTAAGTAAATATTGCATACAAATTCAGTTTTTTATTCAACTTAAAATTAAGATTTTTATATTAAAATTTGTACTCTCAAATTGCGACCCGTTGTACAGATGCAGTGGGAAGAAGTCAGAAAACAAATTTGGAAAAAATAAAAGGCCTGTTAAAAAATGCTTCCAATTAAAAAATAAATTAAATGCCCCTTCTTCTGATATCCACATTAAGAGACGAAATGCATAGACATTTCGAGGAAATCTGTGTTTTTAAGAATACCTAGTTTAAAAAAAAACATATCTAGGAAACATTTATATTAAACAGTATCTAAAAATACATTACTGAAAAGGGGTCTAAGAACCCGTTGGTACAAAAAATGAAAACAAAAAAATGAAAGCAGAAAAATAGGCCGATGGCATCATCGACCAAAAACGGCCGATGTGGCATCCGCCAAAAAGGCCGATGCCGATGCCGATACCAATTTTATTGGCCGATACTAGCCGATGCCGATTAATCGGTCGGACTCTAATAATGAGCGCGAGAGTTTGTCATTTTTTTATTATTATTTTATTTATTCAATCAAGTGTCAGCGCGGGTATTTCAATTTACCATATCAATGATGGGGAATTTCAATTTCTGTATATTGTGAATTGTAATTGCGATCCGTTCAATCAACTGTCGCGCACTGGCGTCGCATCGAGTGCGAGTGCGAGCGCGCGCAGTCAATCAGCGCGCCAGCACCCTGCGGCGTTGTCGCCCAGTCGCTGCGGTGCGACAGCGAAGCGGCATCACACTTGATTTGTAATGTCATTGCTGTCGTAGCATTAAAATCAATTTCGCACTTCTCGTTCCCACGCCCGTTCGTCGTCGTTCGACTGCGGGCGAATGTCAAGAAAACTGCACCCCAAACGTAAGCGGCGCTGAACCCTTCGGTGTCTTTTGTGCGTCTGCTTGCTGCTTGTCAATTTTCAGCGTCTCGTCCTTTGCCTGTCATTTGCCTTTGGTTTGTCAGCGTCAGCGTCGGTGTCGGCGTCAATTTTCACTTCATCTTGTCGTCCTGACGTCTTACGAACTGCCGCCGCAGCGCCACCCACCCGGCCACTGACAGCGTTGACATTTCTTTGGCCTTTGTGCTGTGCTCCTTCGCATACTCGCCGTAATTGGCATGTCAGTCGTCGCTCCCACACACGGCCGTACTCGCTGACATTGGAGCATCCTGCGGTTGTGTTGGCAAAAGTTAAAAGTCCTTCAATTTGAAATATTCCATTTTTTTGCTCGTCGCTTTTAGCTGGCGTTCGATTTGTTGTTGGTGTCGGTTTTGTTGCTCTCGCTCATGTGGGCCAACTTTCCTCATTGCTGGGCATTAATTTGTTATTTGCTTGTTGTTGTAGATTTGCTGTCCACTGCCTCTGGCCGTTTGCTGGCAGGCGAATAGTTGTGGGTTTGGGCGTTGCTTGTTGCGCCGTGGTCCCCTGGGTCGCCTATCATGTTAATCAATGTAATGCGAATGGCAACATTCAGACACACACGCACACACACATTCGCACGAACAACAGACACATTCGCATTCCCACACATACACCCCATGCACGTGTGTGGGGTAGAAGTAGGAGCACGCTGACGAGGATAACAACCTTAAATGACCTCGTTACAAGTTTTTCCCTGCCACAAACGAAACTTTTGTCATGTGCTGAGCGACAGCTCACTTGTCACATGCTACTGCTGCAGCTGTTCATCCTGTGCCTGCTGTTGCTATTGATGCTATTGTTGTTGTTTCGTTGTCGTTGTACGTTGGCATTGTTGTAATTGTTGTGTAGTTATATTGTATTTCCTTTTCATTAGCACATAACACAGATACGAACTAAACTTTCTTGTCAAATATTGTCACCCATTCTTTTGCATTAGTTTTTGAGGTCAGAGTTGCCACACTGCTCGAGTATCAGCAAAAAGCGACTGTCGACATTGAGAAGAACAAATTGAAATAAACTTTAAATACTTAAAGCAGATCTGGAATATTGCTAGTCAAACCTGGCCAACACGAAATAGCAAGCGAGCTAGTCAACTACTCGTACAAGTCACCTAAGCTATCTAAGTCACCTAGTGATCTCCAATAAGTGGCTATAATGCAAGAGTGGAATTGTCATGCAAGGACTTCTCACGTGGTTGTCGTTTTGAAATTGAAATGAAATAAGAAGAAAAAGAAGATAATTTAAACGATCAGAAAAAGTTTAACAATTCTAGGCTCCACGCTCCTTAGTTACCGTATAGAGGTTTTTTTTTTAAAGTCACGGAAGTATCACATTTTAGTTGGTTCCCAGCACCGTTAATGGATAGTGGCGCGGTTAAAAAAATATTACAATAAAATATAACAAATATAAAAATATAACAAACAAGGTTCATTGTTCTTTACTAACCGTACAGGAATTTCTACTTCCTTACACTAGAAAGACCGCAAGTTTTCCATACCTACAAAGACTACATACATATTATATCCGCTGATATCTCGAAAAGTACACATCGGATTTGGCTAATTGTAATTGTCGAATCCTAGTTGTAGAACTAATTGTAAAACCTGCTAAAAATAATAAAAGTAATCAAAGCAAAAGTTGATAGAAATACCAAAGAAAATGTAGATATTTAGAAATAAAAAACTGTCAAAATGACTGCAATGGTCTTTCTGGTATTAACCCTCAAATGCATGAATTATTTTCACGTTTGTAAATAAAAATAGGTTTTTATTTTTAACACAGAAAACCACTGAAAAGTGAATTAAATATGTATCAACTCTTTCCGGTCAATTTCCGCATTTCTTGAGATAAAAATTTTTGTTTCAAACTATTGACACTCATTGAACATTTTCGCAATAAAACAAAAATATCATTTAGGTTGAGAATTACAGCTCAATCAATTTTGTACGATATATCGCACAATGGTCCGCAAAGGAGTAAAAATGCATGAAATGTTTGTTTCGTTTTTCATGGGTTTTTTTTATAGAAAACATAAATTATAACAACAAAAAATCAAAACGTGATTTCATTTTGTTCGAAACCTATATAAATTATATATATAAACAATTGAGTCACGTTTATCCGGCCTTATATAACCGTTGTTGTTGTTGCAAAGCCCTTTTCCCCTCAATAAAACACAGAATCAATTAATATTCGTATAGCTTTACAGAACGATACCGAATATAGCCGATTCTTATTATCGTAGTGGGAGTGGCAAGTACTCATGTCTAACCTTACATAATTATAGATTATAGATTATAATCTGTGTATGCCCAGTAAAACACAAAATCGTCTAATAATCGTTATTTCTTAGTAGAAATTTGCCGAATAGTCGAATTTTATTAGTCATATGATTTACTGATGTTCGTGGCATTCAAGCAAACGGAAAAATTCTGTTACCAAACCCATAACTTCAAAAAATGCAAACATCACTTGCAACCTTTGCCTTCCATTTGTACGATATATCGTACAAAGCTTTGCAACCCTTTTGGTCATTTGTACCATATATCGTACAATTTTTTTAAAGGCTCGGGAAAAATATTTAGACGCAAAAAATGTTAAATTTAATAAGTTTTATAAATCAACTGAGATACAAACTTTGAAAATGTTTGACTTTTTGCTACTAAAAAGTATAACATATTTAAAAATTCCTCCGCAGAAGCATCGCATCGCCAAATTCTTGCAAAGAAAAAAAATGCTTTCGCTGTCAAATAAAAATCTTTAAAAAAATATGTACGATATATCGTACAAATTTCCGGAAAGGGTAATTGCTTGACATCGTCTTACACAACTTCCGCTTAATTTTTTGAAATAATCTGGAGGCAAATTCCTCCAAATTTTTTTAGGGTCGCAGAAAGCTGCTTGGGTGTGGATATTTTTTTCCACGGATCTTAGCCTTCATAAAAGGGTAATAAACTACTAAATATTGGTATGACGAATGTGGTTGTCGTTTCAAAATATTATATCAATGTTTAATTTGAAGATATACACAAATATGTTAGTGTGCCTAAAGGCATCAATATGCGTTTAAGGGTTAAATGTCTGAAAAATAGTAGAGAAAAATTTAATTAATTAAATATAATTATCAACAAGTTAGACAATTTCATTTTATGTAAACTATTTTGTCTTTATTAATTTCTCCAATTAATTTCAATTAAATAAAATAATTTATTTTACAATGTGGCAGCATTGGACCCGAGGCGTTTAATAATGAAATTTGTATTTTAAGACGCTTTCGCAGCATTTGCATTCGACTTGTGTGTTCAAACGCAAATAAACCGCTGTCACAGCCCGACCAACAATAATGGCAGCAGCAGCAACACCAACAACAACAACAACAAAACCAGTGTCAACACAAGGGCACACAGAGGAAAAGCATTAAGCGGAAAACGTTTGCACATGCAGAAATGTTTGCCGGCAATAAACACCGAAGCGCATGTTGCGAATTTCGAAAGAGTCAGTGTCGGGGCCGAGCAGGTGAACGACTGAAAACCAGCGCAAACACAAAGGAGTGAAGGATCCTTTTAAGCGGCGCTGCCAGCATTAACGGCAAAGCTCAGCGTCGAGCAGTGGCAAGTCGCCGAAAATATGCGCCGCACTGGCCTCGCACTCCGCAAGCAGTCGACGTGGTCGCAGTCAGGCGACAGGCGTATAAATTTCAAAGGAAAATTTAAATGTTGCTCATTTGCATTTGGGTGGGTTGAGCTGAGTAGAGCAGAGCAAAGTTGAGCTGAGTGGAGTTGAGTGGAGTGGAGGTGTGGCGTTTTAGTCAGCGTGTTGAGTGCTTGCCGTATACGTTGTTGTTGTTGTTCTTGTTGCCACTAGTTGTGAACTCTTGCTGAATGTGTGTCGAGTACAAATTTTCTAATGTGCGAGTATTTACTACCTGGAAAACATCAAAAGCACCTAAAACAGTTGGCCGGGCGGAATGTCAGCGGCAATGGCGAGGAATGCGCGTTGTCGTTGATGTTGCAGTGGCAATCACACAGTTGTGTGTTTGTGTGCGTGTGTCTACCGTCAGCGACATACCAACTAACTAATTTGTGTTCAGCAATTTTTTCCCATGTAGCTTAGTAGTTTACAGTCAGGCTCAGCGACAACGATGCGGCCGCTTGTCTGCTTAAGTGCGCACATGTATAAAATTTGTCCTTTCGTTGCAGCTAAGCGAGCTCTGCGCTGTCGTTCGTGTTGTTGCACAAAACTTTCGACAAAGGACGGTTTCATGTTGCGCTCTAAATTTGTTAGTCGTCAATGAACGATGACACTTGAATGCCTGACGTAACGCTATGTCAATGACTTAATTTGATATGTCACTGTAGGCGCTTTTGACGGGTAAATTACCAACGTTCGTCCATTACGGCCACTTTTGATCGCTTGAGTGGTGCAGGTGCAGAAGCTAAACAAGCAGCACACTGTTGTCTCGTGTGTGCAACAATAAATTGCATGTTGTGTTAAATTAAATTTGGAAGCCACTAATCCTATGTTTGTAATTAACCCTTTTGATTCCGAATTTTACCCTGTGTCTCGATATTATTTTTTGGTATTTAAATCATGAAGCAGTTGCCTAAGAAGTGTGTATACAATATTTAAAGTAGCCACGCCTCTTTGTTAGAGTTCTAGAGCTCGGTTCCTTTGGAACGATTTTAGCTTAAAACGGGTTAAATAAATTTGTTATCCATATTTTTCAATTACAGAAAAATGACTTAATATTTGTGGAAAAATACAAAATTATCACTTTTTGATTTTATTCAACTATTATTAAAAAAAAAAACGGGAAAACTCGTTTTCTCTTTCGGTGGCTGTCCTCTCAGCTGGAAATGGCAAACCTCTGAGAGCAAAAATTGCTTATGAAAAAAAAGCTCCCAACCTGCCGTTTGGAACCGGCATAAAACTGTAGGTCCCTCCAACCCGTGTACAAATTCACACGCACAACACGGGTAGTTGCGGGAAGCTAGGCCTAGAACACAAACTTTCCCTGATATCGCTGCAAATTATTGGAAATTATTTCGGGGATAACAGTGAAATTTTTGTAATTTGCTTTGAATTCACTTCGGAAAATATTAATTTGTTGGTGCCTACTTAAATTAAATCCATAAATCAATCCTAACTTTTGCTATAAGATGACAAATAGGTAGAGTTGCTCTCAGACAACTTTGGGGTCGAAAGGGTTAAGGTGGTTTCAGTCTGTGTCTGTGTATATGAGATGATTTGACATTGGCTGATTCCCAGCCCACTTTGACTAGAAGTTTGTTAGGAAAACGCAGAAAATTACAACCACTGTGCAACTTGGGCTCTTGTCAGCCCACGCTCGATATTTATACATGGACGCTGTGATTGAGTGCAAAGCATTCACTTGGGAAAGGTCAGCCTGCCGTTTGCCCATCATTAAAGTTACTATTAGGAGACGGGAGCGAGTTTTCTATTTTCTTTATCCGAGAAAACTCTAAGGTTTCTAGTACCACTAGAAGGTAGAAGGCATTGAGGACTAATTACGTGATTAATGTCAGAGTAGTTGAGTGATTTCTGTCGGTACTGTGGGGAGGGTGATTTGTGTGGCTTTTCTTCCGCGTGTTCTAGAACCAGCTTAGAGGAAATTTTTCATAGAAGCTGCAACTTTAGCTTCTTCAATATTCAGCGCCTGAACAGATTTGTTCACAGATCGGCCTGATTAGTGCATAGTGCATTGAACTTGCAGTGGTCTGAGCGCTATGTTTACTTATGCTTATGTATATATCTGTGGCCACATGGAAGAGTAGCTTAAGTCGAAAATTTAAGTTTGAAAACCATGTACACATACATTTTTCTGACCAATGCATGGTTCTTTCAAAAGACTTGAGCTAAGAAGTAAACACACATAATATTGTTAAAGGACGGGATTTTTCAAATCGGATGAAATAAATTTAAGCGCCTAGACTTCTATAAAGCTCCAAACTCAACAATAACTCAATTCTCTTATGTCGACTTATGTAAGCTACTCTTCCATATCACCACAGATATATACTTATATTTGTTCCGAACAAGCATTAGGTTTTACTAGTGTCCGACCGAATATTCGGCTTTCTTCGACTTTCTAGAATATTTTTACATTTTATTGTGTAGCGAGTGAAAGGATGAGAGGAGAATTTACATGCCACCAATGTAAATAAACTTCTTGTTTTAGAATATAATATTAAATTATTAAATTTTGAATATTAGCGAATAAAGTACGAAAGTGTGATTTTTTTATGTTTATGTTTTTAAAAAATAATTAATTGTTTTATTAATAAGTAGGTATTTATTTATGTTATGTTTATTCATTTCTTAAAGTAAAATTCGTTTGTTGAAAAATTCTGATTTTGATGCTTGGTGTGATGTTTTTTATTCATAAATTATAATAAATTAATAAATTAATAAATTTGTAATTTTTAATGAATTTTATTAACGAGAAGCGGGAACCTATTAATGACTTAAGTACAATGGAGTTTCAAATAGTCCAAGTAGAAGTGAATAGAAGATTTGATTCGCAATGCGCTGATTCTCATATTCGGTCGGGCATTGCCTTCCTTTTGCTTCTGTCCGTGTGTGTGTCTCTCTCTGCTATTTCTCGCATATTTGCAGCCAGCATTTTTACACAATTTTTAATGGATTTTACTCGCAATTCATATTCGGTAAATGATGTGTGTTCTTAAAGCGTTATTAATGCGCACATACAGCGTTTGTCTGGTTTGAAAAATTAATCGCTTGCGTTAAGCTTCCTTAATTATGATAAAACCCGGCTCGGAGCTGTTGCTATGTTTGTTGCGCCATTAAACTAAATTTCAATTTTAATGGATTGGTGCGTCGGTGCTGGCAGCAGCAGCAGCGATCGGCGGCGTCGTATTTGCTTTTGGCGCTTTTTGCCGGTGCGATCGCCGCGGCTGCGGTATGCGGAATATGCGAGCAGCATGCGGTCGCGTCCGATCATGCAGGTTGCTGCATAAAATGCGCCGCTGATTAATGAGAGCCGCGGCAGCGACTAGTCGAGGGCTCGTTGCGCCGATTTGGTCTATGGCGGCGAACTGCGATCGGACGCGATCAGCGCCAAGATTGATGGCGCGCAATTAATTTGCGTGCGCCCAATGAAGATCTTAATTATGGGACCGTGTAATTGTGGAGAGTGGCCGAGGCGTCGATTTCGGCATTTCGGGCGCTTAAAGCTGGACCCCGAGGCGCCGCGTCAACGCTTTATTGCTCAGCTGTTTGTTTCGGTTGCGGTGAAAATTTTACGCGCCATTAATGTGCTATGCACTTACAGCCATTAAACATGTTGATTTAATTGTAATGCCGTGTGTAATTACAATTGATAATTCCAATTAAAATTATGAGAGCATTAAATGAAATTAAGAAGAAATTTCAGCGGACGCTGCTCTGCTCTGCGCTGTTGATGCTTTGCGGCCAACGCATAAATCAACGGCGACTTCATAAAAACGCAACAGCAACAATGACAACAGCAAAATTACAACTTACAACAACAGCAACAACAACAAGTAAATGAATGAATAAGCATCGACATGAAAAATCATAAAAAAGTACAAAAGCAATAAAAATGAAAATGATGCCGAAACAAAAAGTTAAATGACATTAAAACTTCAGTTGGCACAAACGCCAACACAAACTCACACACACACACACTGACACGGACACGAAAACATGCGCCAATGGGAAAACGGATGGACGGACGCACGGCCAGCTGGCCGGACGGACACAAGCAACGTTATGGATTGTCGCAGCGCAGCACAGCGCTGGGACCGGCACTGGGCGTGGAGTGGGGGGCGCCAGTTTCATGGCGCATAAAAGTCAAATGTCGAAAAGTGCTCGCCACGAAAAGGCGCCCATGGGCGGCGGGATTCCGCTGGGCTGGCGCTAGTGTTGGTGTTGGTGTTGGTGTCGATGCTGGTGACGACGCTGCAGCATGTGAGGTGCCATGTGCCGCGGCCTCTGTGGCCGGAGCGCTGCTGTTGCTTTTTGCAGTTTTCCAATGCCAACAATGCCGATTATTATTGCTCGCATCGGCCATTATGGGCCGCCACAATGCTCGATTATGAATGCAAAATGTATTTAAGCATTCGCATAAATTATGCCCGCAAAATAAAAACGACAAATGAAAAGTATTCCGCGCGCTGCAATAAAATAAAATACGAATAAAGCAAATAAAAAATGTGACGCATACAATAATTAACGAGATAATAATGTGCAAATAAACCGTCACACGAAACGCCAAATGGCAAATGGCAAACGGCGAACGGCGAATGGCGAACGGCTGAGGCGGGCCGCAGCGACACAGCGGGTCACGCGAGCCACTGTGTGGTGGGTGCGGGACGCCATGGCAACAACTGCAGTCACAATGATTTTTCTTCACTTTAATTTTTATTTCATTTATTTATTTATTTAGTTTTTTCAAACAATCTAGCAACAGCGAACGTTGTGGTTTAAAGGTGCGTTTACACTTCGACCTAAATGTTTACAGTGAGTAAAAAGTAATGTAAAATATTATGACACATACGAGATGTCTGATGATATTTACCTCTGCCTGACCGTCAAATCATTGCAAGTGTAAGTGTACAAGTGAATGTCTGGGGTGCTTCTCAGATTTGGATACTTCACGCGGAATTTGAAGAATTTACTTATTAACCCATTAAAGTCGGGTACCTGTTCCGCCCATACGATTTTGCTAAAATTTCATACACGACCTGAATTGACCCAAAATGATCAGAAACAAAATTTCAGCTTTCTATCTCTGCACGTTTCTGAGATATTCATTAGGTATTTTGTACCCATTATGCAGCAATGGTAGCTTTTTTCCATACTTTTTAAAGTGATCAGCTAAACACGTGAACAAAAGATGTATTTTTTACAGATGAGTTAGGAGGCAGATTTTTGTGAAGTTCTAAGGCCACTACGTTTCGCCACATTTTCCACCTCGGGAAAATTCACAATTTTTGGAGTCTGGTAACTTTAGCTAGATGGCGGAATTTTAGGGTGACCTCTACTAGACTAAGGTAGTTTCATCTTGACCAAAACCATTCCTATCAATGATTTTGAGATATCTCTACCACGAACTTTTCTGTGATTTTTTTAAAAAGTCAATTTTCATGGGTACATTTTTAACCATTACGCAGCAATGGGTTAAAAACGTGCAGTTTCATAGTTGGCCAAGAAGATGTTTAGACACGTTAACGTAAATGAGTCTTGCAAGAGGAGATGAATGGAAAATGAATGTCATTGTTGTCCTGGATTGGCCCACGTGGACTCGAAACTGTCTGGGGGCGTTATGAAGAGTCAGCTTGCAGGGAAGACTGTTCACAATTTGGGGCAGCTTCCAAGGGTAATTCTGAAGATTTGGCGTGCTCTTCCCAAAAGTTACGCTGAATTACGCTGCCTCGGAGATAAGTCATACCTAATGTTGGCGAAGCTGCATTTTCCTTAAATATCTTGAGTAGTCTCAAGAAAACCTTAAACTTTTCTTCGGCAACAGACTGTAGGAGTGCCTGCCCCCAAGGAAGCTCACTTAGTCCATATATATCCATTGTTATCCCTTTTCTGGAATGGCTGAACTTATTTACTTACATGTGCTTCCAACGAAGCCAAGTAGACAGTAAATAGTTCCATCGATTAGAATCTTTAGATTTTCAAAGAAGGAATTAACGTTCTTCGCCTAAAAAGTTCAGGACAAGGCATAGAAGAGGAAGTAAATCTTCTTACTCTTCCTAGTCCATGCAGAAATCATAGGAAAATAGTACAAAAAGGTTTACTTTTAAGTGCCCATTGGAGCACCAACTGGTTCTCAGCTAGTCTGGGTTTAGTAAGAGAAGCTTTTTAGAACAACGAAAGCTTGGAGCCAGCTAAATAGTAATTAATCCTCTATTGCCTGACGCCCATCTGAAGTGAGTTTCTTCCATGGAGCTTCTTTGAGATCAATGGATATTTTAGCTTAAGATTTTAGTCCCAGTACACAGTGATTCGTTCTATAGACAAAATTCAAATTAAATTCAAGAATTTAAAGATTTTGATGTTATTTGAAAGGTAAAGCTTCAACTTAGGAAACCCAAAAAAATCTGTCCGAAAAAATAATTAGTGCAAGTGCAAGAGTCGGAACTTTTTTTTACAAAAAAATGAAAACACATGTTTTCTGTTTTTTAGTCTATTGAGTAAAAAAAATCGTAAAAACACATGGTTAGCAAGAAGTTTCTAAAACTTTCAATATAGATAAAGAACTAATGTGGGCATTTTCGCTTTTTAGTTTTTCTCCAAATTTTGTACAGCTGAGGTTTCTACTTTAAAATAATTTTCAAAATAAAAACTTAAAAATTGGCAAAACTTAGAGGAAAATATCTAAAAAGTATGTGGAAGTATGTTCCTGGATTTTTTTTTATTTTAAGAAGCATTCCTTCTTTGTCGGATAATGTAATTACATCCTCCGATAACTTCCGATGTCAGAAAATAATTCATTTCGACAAAATATATTTTGTGTATCCCTAAAAGTATGCAATCAGCATGAAAAATGAAAAAAACTGCACAAATGCAAATCTATTATTATCGTTTTTATTGCAAAACTAAAGGGTCCTCTTACAATTTCTGTTGCTCCTTGCAATTATTAATGTTGACGTAACTGATTAAATCTAAAATCTGAAAAACCTAGCAAATTCAAGTCTCAGGCATTGCCAAACTAAAAAAGTTTAAGAAAAACAAAATTGCGATTTTAATTCAGCAGACTATGATTGACTAGTATACAAAATTTTATTGAAAACCAAACCACTCTTTCTAATTTTGTCCCGCGGTTGTATGAAGTCGAATCACTGTGCAGTGGGTCAATCAATCGCATCGATAGGTTTGAATCAATCGTATCGTTAAAGTTTAGTATGTTATTGAAGATATGTTCCGAGTTAGATTTAGAATACTTTTAAATAATAATAAAACAATTCACACCTTGGCCGCATCAACTGAACACGCCCTAATGCAGTGCAGCACTCAGCGGGGCGCCAGGGGTGCGACACAATCGCACAATAAACTGAGCAAGTGTGACAATATTTATGATATTTCTGCAATTTCTGCTTTTATTTGCATTCGTTTTGTTTTCTGTTCGTTTTTTATTTGTTGATTTTGCATGCAAAATGTTTCCCTCTCACATTTAATAAAACAAATAATTACAAAAAAATTAACAACAAAATAAATAAAATTAAGTGAAATGGAATGGAATGAAGTGAAGTGAAGTGAATTGAAGTGGTGGCAGCGCCGACTGGCCTTTTGCCAGTGCTCGAGCGCAAATGAGCGCCGGCTATGTGTGGTGGCTTGGTGGCAAATTAATTGAGTCCGCTAGCTGGTGCGGGCCATGGGAGGCGCCGTGAGGTCACTTCTCCGTGCTGCACTCATAAATAAGCTGTGCGCGGCGCGGTTTTTCAGTTTGGCGACATTTGAAGGCTGTGGTTGCAACGCAGTTGCCACCTTCGGCTATGCGCCGCACTGCGTGAATGACAGTTGGTGGCGGTTGCACTAATTAGAATTGCTTCAGCGGCTCTTATTGCCCCAAATTCATTTGGCACAGCGTGGCAGTGTGTGTCGATGTGTTGCGACATTTTTCAAATACTTTTGGCGCCACATTCCTCAACGTGTCGAAATACAAATCGAAAAGACATAAAATCATGAAATATCGTTGCTCACATGAAGGGTAAACGCACTGCCTGCACGTCGTCACGCCCTCCCGGGGCGTTTTCCAGCGAGCGTTTCTCTAGCGCCGCAGCTGTGCAGCTGTGTTTGGCATCGTAATGAGGAGGCGTTGCGTATCCTTTTTCAGCGCTGCGCCCGACTGCGCTCCGGCGACATCTGTTGCACTCAATTAGTTCGCATTGGATTTATGTTTTTTGTCGCCATTGTCTCATGGCTTTCGTTGCCTGCAGCCCGAAAATGGTTAATAATTTCGTTGGCCTTCAGCAAAGTGCATTGAAATACTTTTTTGTAAATCGAGCGTAAGCATGAAGTGGGCGTGTTTCGTGATTGCAATAAATTTCTCCTAACCAGCTAATTGGGCTCTGTCCCAGTTAGGGTTCACTATGTAGTTCATATTTTATTTATTGAAATGTAATACTTTTGTGTGAAAAAGGATTCAAAAAACTTCATGCCAGGACATTGCTTTGGGCTTACACGTGTGCGTTGTTAAATTGAGATATTTTTTTACTAACGGTGGAAAGGGTGAGTAGCCTGATGTGTTATTCGTATAAAAAATTCAGTGTTTGTTAAAAATATGGAAGTATAAAAAATGGGTTTGTAGAAATGTGAACACTTCATTAAGGTTATTTAGTTTTTGTTCATTGCAACTAGGCATTGAATTTGAGAGAGAAAGGAAAGTAGTGTTCAGTTTAATTTAAATTTCGTTGACAATTACAGCATCGATTTTTAGAATCCAAAACTGACATACTTACTTGTGATGAGTGCATCGGATTGCAATTCTGTGGTTCGAATTCTGACATATTCTATGCCAGATAATGTAAACTAAATATTTTTTTTTATTTTGTAATAAATATTTTTTTTTATTTTTGGATAATTATTATTTTGGGAATTTTTTTTTTTACGTTGCATCATCACTTTCATTTATGACTTTTTTTATTTACGTTACCGATAACTATTATTATGAAAAAATTTTTTGTACGTTGCTTCATAACTTTTATTTATGATTTTATTTCATTTACGTTGCCGATAATAGTTTTATTTGAAAGAAAAATATTTTTACGTTGCCTCATAACTTTTATAAAAGAAATTTTTTTTATTTAAATTGCCTTACCACATTTTGAGTATGAATTGATTTTTAATTGTTTAGTTGTTGGTGGAAATAAGGTTTCTGCAGTTAATTTGAGTTTGTCAATTTCAAACAATTCAAAAAATTAATCCATATCCAAAATGTAGTAATTCAACGTAAAAACTTTTGTTTTCAAAATAATAGTTATCGGCAACGTAAATGAAAACAAATCATAAATAAAAGTTATGAAGCTACGTAAAAAAAAAAATTTCTCAAAATAGTAGTTATCGGTAAGGAAAATGAAAAAAGTCATAAATAAAAGTTATGAAGCAATGTAAAAAACAAAAATCCCAAAATAATAATTATCGACAACGAAAAATATATAGTACTCGTTATTTATAAGAGTTATTCTGCAACTCAAAAATATTAATTACATGATAATAGTTATAGGCGACGTAAAAAATTTCTTATTGGGAATAATTATTATAAAGCAATAATTATAGAAATTTCTTAAATTAGGGTAATTTTTTTATTCCCAAAAATATGGATAATAATTATTTTAGGTCTCTGGATTTAAGGTATATCAGGGTCCCTTATAATGATCTCAGCTGATATGGTCCAACTATCTTCCAATCTAACTTAGCTGAAAGATTAGTTAAGTATGCATATGTCTGTCCTTGAAGAAGACCTACGGGTACTTTACTTCTAAGGTATTTGTACAGCATTCATAGCTCTTAATTCTTTCCTCAGGTCTCGAAGCTCACCATAAAAAAGGTACGGTTCAACGAAGTTTGGTCTTCTAATTGGTTTTTGAGCTTGTCGTTCCTATCAATGAAACCTTAGTTTTTATTTTCATCTTAATGTTAGAAAACATTATGAAGGACACATGTTAGGAAAATACTTCACTTTGCGCAATGGCTGGTTGGGCTGATGATCTATGTTGAGATGGTCCAACTATCTACCGATCTAACTTAACTGTAAGACTAGGTAAGTATAGCTCTGTCCTTTAAGAAGACTTTCGAATGATTCAGTTCTAAGGTGTTTGTACAGCAATCAGAGTTCTTGGTTCCTCAAGTCAAACAGCACAGCTTCGGCTCAACAAAGGTTGGTTCTACAAGTGGATATAAGCTTTGGTGTTTCCATCAATAAAATTTAGTCTTAGGGCTCATGTTATTTATTTTCATTTGAGGAAGAGACTTCATTTGGGTTGGGTTAGGTGCAGAAGAGGTCCACCTCCTATGTGGCTATTAGCCTTCTCGTTGTCTTAGTTTTCATCTTCTTCATCTTCATCAGAGGGGAACACTTCTCTCTGAGCCCAAGCTAGGTTAGGTGCAGAAGAGTTTCTGCAATGCTGAAAATATCTCAATTCCATCACTACAACCTTGACTCCATGGTTCGAGGAGTCTTTGTTGGCGAGGTGAAGAGTGGCTTAGAAAGTGTATAATTTTCACCCCGCCTTCTTCTTTGCAGCTTAGTGCCCAAAATCACTTCATGTGTTATTGTGTTTATTTACTGGCCTCAGATTCAATCTATAAAAATGGTATTGGCAAAACAGTATTTTTCCGAACTGATTTTTAAATTGAAATATGTTTCAATACATTTCCAAAAAATGAATGCGTATCTCATTCGCTTCGTCTCGATCAGTGATTAATAAAAAGCAGCGGGTGATTGCGGCATTCCATTCGAAATTGCACCAAAAATAACGCCGAAGCGAACACAACACGGGCTGTCCCGCTGCGCCCGAGCCGGCTCCGCCCAGTTGGCAACAGGTAGTTGCGAACGAGTGCGCCGTGTTAAAATAAATCATGTCCCGAAGCGTTGGCGGCGCACAGATTCGCTGCGGCACTTAATGAAGAAAGTGCTGAAATCGAACAAAGGGCACACAAATGACAATGAAAATGGAAAAACAAATACACGACAGCAATAAAATGCACATAAAAATGCAACGTCCTGCTTCAATAATTGTCGAGTGGTGTGTGTGTGTGTGTGTGTGAAGGATTTTATTTATTTTAAACGGTTTTCGGTTTTTTATTTGCCGTGTCTTTTGTTGTTGTATTTTTAACACCAAAAGCATTTAATAAATTGCATGCAGATCGAGTGGTGGTGGCAGCCGCAATAAGTGAGAGGAGTAGCAGAATTTTTATTGTTGTTTTAATTCTTTTTGTTTCTGTTTTGCGTTGCTTTGGTGCTGTAAAGCAATTCTTGAGAATATTTAATAATAAATTAATCAGTTTGCGTCAGCAGAGACGCGTGTCCTGCGGCGATGCAAATGTACTTGTTGTGGCTTTTAATTTATTTTCTTTTCATTCCCATTCGCCGCGTCGTTTAACATGAAATTTCATTTGGCGTAATTGAAATTGTGTGCGTTGTGCGTTGGACTGGGCTGGCTGGTTAGTTAACTGATTGTCGCTGGTGGTGACGGTGCAAAATTTGACAATAACCATGGGGTCAACTTTTGATTGTTTGCATCTGTGCGACAAGAATTGGCGAACTTAAAAACATTTTTTTTAGTTCAAATAAGTCAACTAAAATTTTGAATTCTTATATAATGTTTTTGCATAAAAATAGCAGATAATGGGTTAAATAGTTCAATAAAAGTGGGCAATAGGTAACTAAAATCTAAAAAGGACGAACCTAATTAGGCGCAAGAGGGGTAAAGAGGTTGTGGGATTTATTTTCTAGATTTACACAGAAATGTCGAGGATCACGGCACTTAATTTGGGATACTTTAGAAGTTGTGTAGATGTCAATCAGAAAGCCACAACTTAGCTATTTCTTCCAGCTGTCCAGTTCTCCAATCTTTCGAAACAGGATCTTTAACAGATTCTTCAGTTTCTGAATAAAATAAAATCCATACACATTCAGGGGCGGATTCAGAAAAATATTTCGGGGGGGTTTCAAAAGTAATTCTTTAATATTTATAAAATGCCTTTTAATTTGTATGTACTTTTAAAGTCCATCCTAATATTTCGGGGGGAGGTTTCAAATGCCAAAAACCCCCCTGAATCCGCCACTGTACACATTACAACTTAAAGATGCCAAAGTTACAACTTCCTTTCCGCTTCTTATCGAATAACTGGCCACATCCAAACTTAATTCTAAAGAGCGCATCAACGTTCAATTCTTTTGTTGGTCAGTATACGAAACATCCATTCATTGTCTACGTTTATTTTGTGCTAAACATTTTCTTCTTCTTCCTCAGCTATTACAGAAAAATTCCACGAACGAAAGCACCATCGTCCACCAATCATGCTCAGTGCCGAGCGAAAGTGAGCGAGAGCGCGCCCAACTCTAACGAATCGGGCCAGACGTGCCAACTACCCGAAAGCGCACTAATTCCCCAACAATTAATTTACTGCCGTCGCGTCGTGCGTCACACAGCGCGCACACTTCATTATTTTGCATTCAGCGGCAGCCAGCGCGGCTGGTGGCAATTGGCGTAGCTGGACTGGCCGCCAAGGGAGTTGGTGCAGGTGCGTTTGGGGGGAAGCGGGGGCTTGGCTGGCGCTGCAGCAGCGCTAAAGTGCAACTGCGGCTGAACCTTTTTCAGAACCAGAAATTTGAAGCGAAAAACATAACCTATACAAATACAAATACAAATACAAATACAAATACAAACACAGCCAGTGCAGGGGCTGCCACTTCACTTTGCTTTTTCCCCCCTGAGCGCTGGGTTTTTGCGAACAAGTGTGCGTGTGTGTGTGTGTTGGCGTATATTTCACGCCAAAAGGACACAATGAAATAAATCAAGATTATAATTCAAGACAGGAGTTGAGTTGGAAACGCAGCATTCAACACGCTTGTTTCCGTTTTAATTAGAAAGTTGTTGTTGCCGCTGCACAGTTGCACGTTTACCCGCGTCGAGCATTGGACTGTTGGGGTGTTGAACGGCTAACGGTGCGTTTTTGTGCGCTGCGCCCATCGCCAATATTCGCGACTAGGTGGCAGCTTGGTGCTTGGCGTTGTTGGCGCAACCGCCGCGGTAAGGAAAATGAGTTTTTCTGCTCGAATCCACGCCAACAAAGAAAATACTTTTACTGGCGCTGGCGCTTAATGCCGTCGACAAAGTGCATTTGTCTGTGTCAAGGATTTTACTGTGTGCGGATTAAGGCGCACAGGATTTGGCTGCTTTTGCTGCCAACTTGCCGCTTTGCCATTTTAATTCAAACAAAACGCTTTGTCGTTCTAGTCATCGTCGTTGCCGTGCTTGTTGTTGTCACTCGCAGCGTCGGCAATATTTAAATCCCAATTCGAAAAAAGGGTCGCCTGAGCCCTGAATACTTTTGCATAGATGTTGTGAGTGTGAGTGTTCGTTTGGGACTTGTCTGGACAGCTTTGCTGAAAAGTTTTATGCGCCGAACAGTTTAAATTTGGCGCAGCGCCGCTTTATGCTTCATTTCAGTTGTAAACTTTGTCGTTTTTACTAGCTGGACGGCAGCGCGCGACGAAGGCAGCGGCGGCTTACAATTGCAATTAATCTGACCGTCGCTGTTGTATTTTGTTATTTTTGCCGATTTTCATTCGTTCTCGACACTGCACGTTTAAAGTGTGTGGCTGCTTTTTAAAGTGTGGCAACGCTGTGTGGAGCAATTTTGTGTGGAGAGCGTCCAGCATTGCGAACGAGACTGCCTTAAGACTGTTGCTGTTTTTTGTTGCGTGAATGCGGCGGCCCAAGCAGTGACAAATCGCCGCCGGGTTGTGGCCGTGCGGGGACCCTTTTGCGGCGCTTATCTGCAGCACAATATTTCAACGGCCTTTGTCTGTGACTTTGATGGAAGCTCCCTGTTTTGGGTTTTACGCTTCTTATTGTTGTTGTTGTTGTTGGTTCGTTGGTTCGTTCGTTATCTTTTGCCGCTGCGGCTGCGGCCGCCCACTGCAACGACTACTCAATAATGGAGCGCAAAGCACTCGCACATGCCGCTTGGAAGAAGTGGCGTGGAATAAATCCGCTTTTCTTGGATTTAGCTGCCGAAATGTAAATGCATTCTGCTTGCCGGTTGCCAGACTTTCTGCACGCCGACCATGCCAGCCGCCGTCAGCGCGCCCCGATAGGCCGTCGGCTTTGGCTCACTGCGGTGACATCTCAGCGCCGGCAGCGGCTAAAAGTCAGATAAGGCTGCTCATGTCTGCTGCGCGCATACATGAACGCAAGCCGCGGCGCATCCCAACAAAAATCTCTGCAACTCGTGCGCTCATTGCGGCTAATCCCGCTCATCCTTTGCCAAGTGATGTGGTGTGCTGTGCTGTGCTTGAAGTTGCAGCGCCCCGCACCGCCCTCGCTGCCGTTTTCCCAGTTGCGCGCATTATCCGCTGCATTGTGACTGCTGCTGCTGCTGCTGCTGATGGACTTGTCGTCTTGGTCGTCTTGATAAATTCATTGGATTCGCCGTGATTCCATTTGTCATAGCGGCGTGTTTTCATTAATCATCGCCGGCGCATTCAGTCGCAAACGCTGCTGCTGACCGGCTTGAGGCGAGACGCCCCCCGCCGGCAGCCCCTGCTTCCACTTTCAAAGCAGCGCTTATGGCTTCCGATGGCGGGCCAAATCCACTCGGCTGCTGCGCTGCGTGTGGCGTGAGCGGTTAAGTCACTTATAAGTTTGGCTACTACTTGAGGGCATTGCGGCTTCGAGGACATATGTACATACATATATTTGTGCGGCGAGGTGGATGAAAAAGGATGCGTTCGACGGTGATTCGCAGTTCTTAAACTAGAACTCGAAGATGTATGCAAAGCAGGATCAGGTTTTTATGCTCATGTCAAATAATATTATTCGAAAAAAATGTATGTCTAAGATGTAGTAAACGTCTGGTTTAGTTGGTTATTGACCCTTTCCGGAAATTTGTACAATTTTTTTTTAAGAGTTTTTTATTTAACAGCAAAAGCATTTTTTATGAAACGGCTTTTTAATTCTTATTAAGTAGGTTGTGTTGTACCATTCTGTTAAAAAATATAAATCCCAATAGCCGTGGCTATACAGTGTGAGTGAGTTTTGTAAGCAGCTCTTTGCAAGAATTTGGCGATGCAATGCTTCTGCGGAGGAATTATTAAATATGTTATACTTTTTAGTAGCAAAAAGCCAAACAATTTCAAAGCTTGTATCTCAGTTTATTTATGAAACTTATTAAATTTAACATTTTTTGCGTCTAAATATTTTTCCAGAGCCTTAAAAAAAATTGTACGATATATCGTACAAATGACCAAAAGGGTTGCAAAGCTTTGTACGATATATCGTACAAATGGAAGGCAAAGGTTGTAAGTGATGTTTGCATTTTTTTAAGTTATGGATTTGGTAACAGAATTTTTCCGTTTGCTTGAATGCCACGCCCATCAGTAAATCGTATGACTAATAAAATTCGACTATTCGGCAAATTTCTACTAAGAAATAACAGTTACTAGACGATTTTGTGTCTTATTGGGTAGACACAGATTATGTAAGGTTAGACATGAGTACTTGCCACTCCCACTACGATAATAAGAATCGGCTATATTCGGAATCTTTCTCTAAAGCTATACGAATTTTAATTGGTTCTGTGTTTTATTGAGGGGAAAAGGGCTTTGCAACAACAACAACAACGGTTATATAAGGCCGGCTAAATGTGACTCAATTGTTTATATATATAATTTATATAGGTTTCGATCAAAATGAAATCACGTTTTGATTTTTTGTTGCTATAATTAATGTATTCTATAAAAAAAACCAATGAATTGTTCATAAAACTTAAAAAAACCAAACAAAAATGTCATGCATTTTTACTCCTTTGCGGACCATTATACGAGTACGATATTTCGTACACAATTGATTGAGCTGTAATTCTCAACCTAAATGATATTTTTGATATTTTGTTGTATTTTATTGCTAAAATGTTCAATGAGAGTCAATAGTTTGAAAGAAAAATGTGTATCTCAAGAAATACGGAAATTGAGCGGAAAGGGTTAAGAGGCTGAACTGAACTAAAAAGTGATTTTTTTAGAAAACCTTAGTTAGAGAACCTTAGAAAACCTTAGTTGGTTAGAAAACCTGGTGTTTAAATTGCGACTCAACCGATATTAATATCTCTAAATAGGAATCGAGTTTTTGGTGGCTTTCTGCAGCTTAAGTCTTTGTAGTTGGACTGAAAAAATAAATATAAGTAGTAAAATAATAAAAAAAAATAAAATAATAAAATAAATAATAAAAAATAATAAAAAATAATTTAGTATACAGTGTGTCTCTTACATTTATTATCTAAAATAAAATACATATTTTTTACAGTTTGTATGGAAAACTCACAGCCTTGTTCATCTGTTTGACTCTGGCGTGGGTTTAGAATAACTCTGATAAATTCATACAGCAATGTCCGCCTAAAATGGATAATAACTTTTAAATGAGTTGACATAAGGTTTAGTAAAAAGAAATCGATTACTTTTGTATGCAATTGAAGCCTTCACTTAGCATAGTTGGAACAATGCGATTTAGATAAAAAATTCACCGGTTTGTTCGATAACTTTTTGCCATTTTGAAGGTAATTCCATTATATCTCTTTCATAGAAATCCTCGTTGCTATTGGCAAAAAACTGGCATAATCGATTTTCACAGGATTCCCTTGAGGCAAATTCTCAACCAGCAAAACCATTTGTCATAAACAGATATAGATGGTAATCACTTGGTGCCAGGTCAGCACTATAAGGTGGATGCATAAGAACTTCCCAACCAAGCTAACGGAACTTCTGGAGAGTCACTATCGATGTGTGACTGATTGCTTCTTTCAAACGGTCCAATTGTTGCGAGAATATGTTCGAATTAAAAGTTTGGCCGTAGGAGAACATCTCATAAAAGATAACTTCCTGCCAATCCCATCAAACACACAGCAAAAACTCTCTCAGTTTCAATCATGGCTTGGGCGGTTTGAGGTTTTCGCTTGATGTTGTCCTAAGTGATTCTCACTCTTCATCATTTGTCAACATTCGCTTCAAAAATTGTTCGTTTTTGTTGCGTTTCTTGCATTAACTCGTGTACCGCCCACACGAGCTTCTTTTCCTATGCAGCTTTACTCAAGTGGTTCCAACCGATTTTTGGGTCAATAAGTAGCTCGCAGACAATCGAATGATCCCTGATTTCAGCGACATTTTCGACAATTGGCCTTCCAGAGCGAGATGCATGGTGCATGTTTGACATCAAAAGTCCGGAAATGGAATCGAAGAAACCACAATTTCACATTTTCTGCAATTTGGCTGGCGTTTTCTTTTTTATCGAAGAAAAACATGTAAAATATAGCGCATTGTCTCGTTGCCGGTGTCCATCTTTGATGCGCACTCAAACAAAATTGAGTGAAGTCATCACAAAACTGTCTGAGAAGTTTTTTTAGTACGAAATCTAGTCTTTCAAACAGCGTACAACGTAATCTGATCGCATTTATATAGACAATGCGAGATGCCGATTACTACAGCTAGTCATAGATTCCGTTTTACTGTATCTCAAAAAAGGATATTCTAAAGGACACTGTGCTGCGTAAAATGATCTAATGAAATTTATGATTTTGTAACAAACCACTAAAATAGCAATAAAATGCAATGTTACCAAGTAATCTCTGTTTTTGTTCTTTTTTTATCTCTTATATACGGTAGTGCATGTAATATAAAAATACTACATAGAAACCGTTAAGTTAAAAAGTAAAATTTTTCATTTAGCGTTCAGAAATCGTGAGTGTTATCACAGTGCATTGTCGTGATGCTTGAATTTATAAAAAAAATATTCCAAAATGATTTTTCATTACTATTTTTGTGCGAAACAACAGGTGAATACTTTCTCTTTAAATAACGTGCGCGAATTCATAAAAAACATTTGATAGTTTTTGTGAAATCAAGAAATTACTGTTTGTAACATTTCTGTCACATTGCGGAGCCAGTAGCGGCTTAAGAGGGGGGGGGGCGGAGGGGCGGACCGCCCCGGGCCCCGGGCTGCGGGGGGCCCCCGAGAGAAGCTTGTAACTATATAAAAATTTCAAGTTTTTCAAAACTGAAACTTGTAAAAAACTATCGGGTGTTTTTTTTAGAGGTATAGAACTTCGAATTGAAATAAAACACAAGAAAATCATTTTAATGTCCATCAATTTGGCTTTATTGGAAGGATAATTTTATGCCATTAATGTTTAAATATGATTTCGGGCATGTGGCCGCCGCGGCTGGCTCGAATAAAGCCAATTCTACAGGTCCAATTTTCAACCACTTTTTCGAGCATTTGGGGCCGTATGTCGGCAATAACGCCACGAATGTTGGCTTCCAAGTCCCCTAACGTTTCTGGTTTGTTGGCGTAGACGAGTGACTTCACATATCCCCAAAGAAAATAATCCAATGGTGTCAAATCACACGATCTTGGTGGCCAATTGACAGGTCCATTCCGCGAAATTATGCGCTCATCGAATGTTTCCTTCAATAAATCGATTGTGACGTGCGCTGTGTGGCATGTAGCGCCGTCTTGTTGGAACCACAACTCATCCACATTCATGCCATCCATAAAGTTGATGGACTAAGCTCCAATTGCTGTGCACGGTGGCGAATCGATTCATTCGGGTCCTCTTCAACATTTTGCTCTACAGCGGCAATTGTTTCTTCGGTGCGCACTGTTCGACGTCTCTGCGGATGCGTATTATCACATAGAGTAAACGTAGTGCGAAAACGACCCATGGTTAACCGAATTAATTGCTCTGATGGGCGATTATGTCGACCATAAAATGGACGGAGCTTGCGGTAAACTTCGCGAACTGAACCATTATTTTCGAAATAAATTTGCACGATTTGCAAGCGTTGTTCTTTTGTCAACCTGTTCATGATGAAATGGCAAACCAAACTGAACATAAATGACATTAGAGTTGCCAGATTTGACCACAAAACGCCAGTTTTATCTCTATTCGAAAAACAAACCTCTAAAAAAAACACCCTATTGCGCTCCACAATGGTTGTTGAAAGACTTAGTCGTTTATCACTTTTATCAATTGAAAGAGACACAGTATCGACAATTGACTTTGAAATGGCAATAACAAATTCAGTTCAATAAAAGCAAGAACAATAACAATTGTTTTCAAATTTTCAAAAAATTTTCCCTCGAAGATTGCAATTTTTAACTTAAAATTTTGTGCAAAATATGCAAATACAAAATTCTAAGTTAAAAATTAAATATCGCAATCTTAGAGTTTGCTTGTAAACTTGTGTAAATTACATAATTACTTAACCTCATTAAACTTTGTAGAAGTCAAACAAATTTACAGTTATTATTATTATTGTTATAATTATTGGTTGGATAAAAACACATGTCCCGGAAATCCGGGTTTCGAAGGCAATTCTATGCTCCTTGTAAGTAAGCTAAATATGGGCTTCTTACATGCTGTTATGTAGGGGAAATATGTTTTTTCAGGACTTTTTTTATAAAGTCACTGCTACTGGGTTTTATAAAATACTTCTGTACATTTCTGAAGATTTCTACTCGACACGAAAAATATACCTAAAAATAAAAGTGTTTTCTAGGGGGTAACTTTCTTGAGAACTTGAAATAGAATAAAATTTAGATGTATAAATCTACAGACTGAAATCCAAAACATGTATGTTTTCCATACCTGACATATTTTGGTCCTGAAAGTTCAAAATAGAAAATTTAGTTAAATGGAGACAATTTCCCTCTTTCATTTGATACCCATATCTTCATCATTGAACTACCGCATATATTTAATATTGAAATGTGTAATAATTAATAATTGACTGGCACGACAGCCCGCTTACGCGAGACTAAGGCCTAGCTTCCCGCAACCACCCGTGTTGTGCGTGTGAACTTGTACGCGGGTGGAAGGGACCTACAGTTTTATGCCGGTTCCGAACGGCAGGTTGGGAGCTTTTCCATAAGCAATTTTTACTCTCAGAGGTTTGCCATTTCCAGCTGAGAGGACAGCCACCGAAAGAGAAAACGAGTTTTCCCGTTATTTTTTTAGGTGTTATTACAGGCAGTATTGAAATGTGTATCTCCTTAAAATGTTAAAGTCCTTTAAAAAGGACTTTTGGGTCAGAGAATTTAATACTGACTATGCCAGAATACTATAAATTATCTCTAGTTTCGCGTCTATATCAAAATTTGGATGGGTCTCGGCAAAAAAAAAATTGTTTCGCACGGTGTAATAAATGTAAAGTTGGTGTTTTCACTCACTGCATCATAACTTTATCATTTTTCTTTAAATTCTATTGATGTTAGGCTTAATATTTGCTAAAATAGTATATATTTCATTTTAGATTTTAAAACCAGAGAAGATAATTTCTTTTTTCTTTAAAAAAATATTCGAAAATTTATGATTTTTTAAATTGGTCGAAAAATTCACATTGTTACAACTTTCACCGTCAGTAACTTCCCCAAATCTCATCTGATTTCACTATGAATCTATATATCACTAAAAAGCCACTAAGGTATTATCTTCTGAACGACGGACAGCTCGTGTTAATCGGATAATTCTTTTAGGAGATATGTGCTCATAACTGAAACAACAGGAAAAAAATCGTTATTCGAAGATTTTTCGAAAACGCTTCTTCAAAAATTTTTTGGTTTTCAGTTTCGTGTTCAGCGGCCAAAGTTAGTCTAGAAAAAACTTTTATTTTTAGGTGCACGCGATTTGCCCATTTTTTGTCGACAATCGAATCCTCCTCCTCGGGTAGCTTAAAAAAATGGCCAGATCGTAGTAACGAAGCAAGATTTTCTTTTTTTTTCGAGATTTAAGATGGCATTTGGAAATGACGAATTTGCTCCCCCAAAAGTTTTCCTAATTTCACGAAAGTTTTATCCATTTTTCATTTTTTTCTCTGGGATTCTATTGCTTTCTATAAAATTTCAAGCACATATACGTTTAAAAATAATTTGTCTCGTCGTTTAAAAATAAAAGTCCGTTTACAGCCCAAAGCATAACCGGAAATTCTCCTTATTAGTTTTGTACGCAAACTTATGCTGCACCGTTTTATGGGGCCCCCCTCAGCCGTCGCCGCCCCGGGCCCCAGAGCACCTTAAGCCGCCACTGTGCGGAGCAAAGGTAACTTTTGCTGTGTTTCGCGCAATGTGACATTTCTGTTGCAAACCGTTATAATGATCAGACAAATTAAAAATGAATACAAAACAGATGAATGCAGTTGAAGGAATGTCTTATTAAATTTCTTCGTGGTGATTTTTTTATGGTTTATAGTTATCGCAATGGCTTACCGCAACAGAAAAATTGATGAAGTAATTGAAGCAGTTCGAAGATGAGGATGATGATGATGCACTGGAAACCCTTGATTTGGGAGCTGGAAACGAAAATGATGTAGTTGAGGATATGGAGTTCTCCTTACATGATGAGGAAGATGGCGTAAATATTGAGAATATTATCGGCGACTTGGAAAGCGACGACAACATCCCCTCAACTTCACAGACTAAGAAAGCGCGATGCTCAAGATCTATCAGCAAGCTAATCATTTTATGCAAGAAGCAAAATCTTCAATTAAATGAAGAAACCGTTCGTTATACCCTCCATGATTCCTTGGACCCTGAGATTTTGAACTTAAAGACCCCTTTCAATTTTTACTATGTTACAAGTGTTTCCAGAAGAGTTGATGGAGCACATTACAGAACAAACTAGTTTATATGTAGTTCAAAAGGAACCTGAAAACGAATTCCGTGCTTCCAAAATTGATATACAGCAATTTATTGGAATAACATTTGTCATGTCCCTGGTGCATCTTCCAAATGTAAAAAAGCATTGGAATAACTCGATTGGTACTCACTTAGTACAAGAAACTATGCCAGTGAATAAATTTGAAAAACTGCGCCAATTCAATCATTTTGCCGACAATTCGAAAATGCTTCCTTGCGATCATCCTGATGCAGACAGACTTCACAAAATTCGGCCAATAATAAATAAGCTGAATGAATCTTGTGGGCGTATAGCGTTAGAAACGAGTTTGTGTGTAGATGAACAAATTTGTTCTACCAAGGCAAGGCCTCACCTGAAAAGGTTTAACCCCAAAAAGCCGAAGAAATGGGGGTTCAAAATATTCGTTCTTTGCGGTGTCAGCGGCTTTGCATACAATTTTGAGGAGGATGCAGGGTCTGAAAATAACAGGGAGCCTTTAAACCCCGATCTAGGTGCTTCATCCAACGTTGTACTCGTTATAACTCAATTTGACATAAATGTCACAAACCGCTTTTTGTTCCACTTATCCAATTTATAATAAACATTTTGAAAACTCGTGGAACAAATGTTTTTTTATTCACAAAAAGCTTTCAATCCAACCAGGTTTCATTAAGTTTGGTGATCTTGAGCCGTAAAGGGTTCAAGTGTTTTGAATTTGCCAGTTTCTCACATCATCATGGTTTGTGTGCCTTTGAGATTCACACATAAATCAGAGAGCAGTTATTGCTTCAATCGATACATTGTAGTTTTATTTAGTGCTGAAATGTATGGTATAACAAATTATGATAAAGTTTAAAATTTGCTTAAACAGTTTTTGGCAAACGATTTTAAAATATTTAGCCATAATGTGTCGCGTTTAAATTTTCATATATAATTAATTGGCGTTTTAATTATTTATGAAAAATTACTTGTATACACCGTTAAATTTCGGCCAAAAATTCCCATCGCCAGTAATTAAATTACAGCAAACGCTGCTCGCTGACTCCGCAGCTAATTATTTCGACTGGGCAATGTGGCCCTACGAAATTTACGATGTGCTTGAAAAATATTTTTATAAATAATTCATTGGGTGCTGCACTAAACGCGCTGGACACTGCGCACGGAGCCTCGTGCAATTTGCATAATTTTCGTCAAAAAGTTACACAGCCCGGACAGCGACATCAATAACGCATGTAGCGTTCGTTGGTTGGTTCGTTCGCTTTGTTGCATGTGGCAATTATCCATTTATACGCATGCGTGTAGCTCCACCTCCGTTTAGTCGAGTGCAGTGCGCGGGTACGTTGCTGCTGCGCGACGACTTGTTGCGTGTGCGCCGCGGCAGTCGCACAGCGCGTACGGATGAATATAATTACAGCTGTGTGGACATCATTTTCGCATAAATAAGAAGTTTATTTATGCTGCTGCTGCTGCACCGCTCCTGCGGCAGCGAATGTAACAGCGGCAACAATCACTGCCGCATGCGCTGCTCCCGTAGCCCGATTCCAGCAGCACGCGGCTGACTAGCAGCTACGACAATAAAATCGCCAACAACAACAACAACCACAATTCGAACAACAATAGCTTGAAAATTAAATGAATGCTACGTAATTATTGGCAATTTTTATTTCGCTGCAGAAATTGATTCCCGTCATAACTTATGCAAATTCCGTCAGCCACTTGAACGCGAACGGCGAATGCGCATTCGGCGAAATGGGCCGCCGCAGTTGGTGTCGGCGATATGGGGACCGCTTTTCGGCTGCAGTGAATCACTTTTGTGTTGCGCGCAAATTTCGTTAGCTCCCGCTTTTCGATCTTTTCGATCGAAATGCAACACGCAAATTCGGCGAACGTGTTGTGCTGTGCTGTTCGCTGGACATGTTGCACCTTTTTTCACTCTTCCTTCTTCCTTAATTTATCAGCACAACCAGTAATCAATTGGAAAATGTCGTGTTTGGTAAGTAGCGTTCAGAACAGCTGCGGCTGCGGCTTCGACAACGTACCAGACTCCAATCAAGTTACAAATTTGTCGGAAGTCAGCATTTAGATGCGAGGCGATAAGATTGAGACAATGTTGCTGGAGTACCGGAATGTTTTCGTGAGGTATTTTAAATCAGTTTTATGCAAAAGAAACAAGTCTTCTGTATGCAAACTGAGTGAATTGCCAATGTCGCAGTTTGGTGATCAGCATTAACTGCTCACTTGAAGAACTCCTGAATCTTGTGGAAGCTTTTCAAAAGACGAAAAATCTGACACCATAAGTCTTCCTCTGAAAAACTCATTCATATTCTGGAGTTCAAGCATTCCCTTCTGTCTCATAATGGCCCTTTTTAATGTAGTTATGAGTCTTTGAACAAAAATACATTCAGACTAGTTAACGATGCAAATGCTTAAAAAGATGGCATACTTAAATAATTCAATGGAAAAATGAATGGCCATGGAATGAATGAAAGCCAACACAAAAAAAGAAAAATGATTTTAATTTTACTTCTTACTCATACTAAATGTTACTACCCCAGTTTTTTTTTTTTTTTTTTTTTCAAGGTGCTGTGTTAATTGTGCTGTAAATTTGCTAATTGATTTGTTGCCTTGTTACAAAACCGGTGTACTATGTGTAGTATGCTCGGCTTATTTGGGTTAAGTTTTTACTACCTTTTTTAAGTAAAGTAGTAGTTACTTTTTTAAGTAAAGTAAAGTAGTAGTAGTGAAGTAGTTTTAAATTAAAATTAATTAAAATGAAAAGTAACTTAAATTTTAAGTAGTTTTAAATTTATCGTCAAATTGAAATCATTAGTTTACTTCCTTTTTTAATACTTACTTCCTGCTGTAAGAATCTACATAGACTACATGGATATTCGTAGACTTAAGGGGGTCTTCTGCTTACGCGGATTGAAAAAATCGATTTTTTTTTTTTTGCATTTTTTGAATATAGAGGATATAAGGAATACGTCTTATAAACGGTTTCGTGAAAAACACATTCCTTCTTGGGTTTTCGAAGCCGGAAACATAGCCGCCTCCAGCCGTTTCGAGCATTTCTTTATCTTTAAACGCATTTTCCCGAAAATCACCTTTTTTATACTTTGTGGTATGACTTCTACAAGTAATTTTCATCCGATTTGACTAATTTTTTTTTCACTTCTTCATAAAACACTTCTCTATGCTTCTCCGAGTACGATTTTTGAAATTTTGTTTTGTTCAATTTTTATGACCCTCAACAGGTCAAAAAACGTGGTTGAAAATACAACTTTTCACAAAAAACCGTATAATTTGAAAAATTTTAAAAATAAAAAAAATCGTACTCGGAGAAGCACAGCCAACGTAAAACTGAAAATAAATTTATTTTACTTTTCACATTTCAGACAACTGTGGGGGTGGATGTCATACCACAAAGTTGACTCGGACACTTTCGTCAGTACTAGTTTGACCACTTCTCAAAGGCGCAGGATTCACCACACACATAAGGCATTTGTCATTTTTCAAGTTTAAACATGTACAAAAATAATAAAAAAAAAATTTTTCAATTATCTTGTATAGTTTCCTTACAATTAATTTCCAAAAATTGACTAAAATTCCGGGCGCGTAAGCAGAAGACCCCCTTAACACTAGAAAAACCATTGCGGTAATTTTGACGGTTTTTCATTTTTAAAAATCGGTATTTTCTTTAGTATTTCTATCTAATTTGGCTTTGATGACTTTTATTTTTTTAGAAAGTTCTACAATTAGTTCTACAATTACAATTAGCTATCGGATTTGGCTACTTTTGTACTTTTCAAGATATCAGTGTATAAAATATGAGGCAAATAAATTTATTCTCAATCTTGTCCTTAAAATTTTTAGACACACCTATTTTTTCATCATCGGAACCACGGAACACAACATACAATTTTGGACCTTTTGACTTAAAAAAATTCTGGGGTGTACTTTGATCGTTGCTTTGAAGCTTGACAAATATTATAGGCAGTGGCGGGTGAGGTTGAAACCCCCCTGAAATATACGGATCGACTTTAAAACTACATACAAATTTATTTATTTATTTAAAAGGCATTTAATAAATATTAAAGAATTACTTTTTGAAACCCCCCCCCCCCCCCGAAATATGTATCTGAATCCGCCCCTGATTATAGGTGCTCTGAAGTTTTTAGCGTACTTAAAAAATTGACGGGTTAAGGTTTTTGAACTGGTATTGTAGGACAAACTGGGCCTATATGACCCAGTTTGTTCTCCGAAGTATCCACAAATTCTTTCTTCAAAACTCTGTATTCGAACCTACATATGTGAACCTATTTCTGACAATTTAATTTGTTATACTCTGTTATGTGAACTACTAATTTTCTTCTATTTAATTTTCATAGAGCATTTTTTTGTGGGAACAGACACAGCATTTAGAAATTGTACCACGATTTGAGGCTCCTTAGATTCTGCAGTGACAAGGTGGTAGCTTCTAAGCACATCAAAGCTGACTCTAGTGCACGCACACAGACACAAAGAAGGGGCACGACATCTAATCATCCGCCCACAGGCTGGACACAGCGCACTGTCTGATATGTTTGCCTGAATAAAACCGATGTATGCATATTGAGAAGAACAGTCGACCTCCACTGGATTCGATGCAGATAGCATAGCCTATGCGGGGCTGGAACCATTAGTCGTGAATAAACGGGAACTCTCTTTACAGAAATCATTCTCAGAATTTGGCCACGATTTATTGTGCCTTGAAGCATGATTTAAGTTCAGGAAACTTGACAACAGACTAACTTGAATACAAAAATTATCAAAAATTTGTAAATTTTAAAGCTTTTAAATTCATCGGAAACAAAGAAACCAACATTTGATTTAGTATGAATGTGGCTATTTTTAGTCCCAGTTGGTAGCGTAAAAACGATTGAAATTTACAACGAAATTAACGAAATTATTTTTATTTCAATTAAATTCAATTAATTTAATTTTTCTACAAAGAAAACTTGAACTCAATTGCAGCTTCAAAACCAAAACCAAATAATTCAATAAAAAGTGAAGTTTATAGCTTCAGCGAAATGTGTTGTGTAATTGATTTCTTGCTGCCAACATTTCGCTCGACACACTAATTTAGGGGAACAGTAATAACTGCGTTGCTGCTGCACTGAAAAATATGAAAAATGCGTAAAATGTGAAAAATGTTTCTTTGCCCGCCATTCAAGCCATATTATACTGCGGTAATAACAACAATAAAATTAATAATACACCGACCGACAGAGCCAAGGAACGAACTAACGAACGAACGAGTGAGCGAGCGAACGGATGAGTGAACGGACCGCTGAGTGAACGACTGAATGAGTGAATTGCTACCCAACAAATATTCACTTTTAATTGACCAAATTGAGTGTAATTATAATTAATCGCAAGATTTCTCAATACCCACCGCACACACACACCATACGCACACACACACGCGCAGCCCGTAATTAAATTGCACTGATTGCGCAGCTGCGGCAGACAACGCATAGACCGACAGCCGTGAACCGCCCGACCAGTGAAATGCTGTTGTTGCACTTTGCATGCCACTGCAACTTGGACTTGTTTTCGTAGCGACTCGAGGATTTGCACGTTTTGAGGTTATGTGCGTTGGCCGTTTTGGGCCAACGAGAACAAATTGCCGCATTATTAGTGCAAGGAGTGCGTTCCGTGCTGCGCGCGCCGAGCCTTTTAATTAAGAAACATTTTGTGCATCGTTAAGGTGGTTGTGGGTTTTTCGAAAATTGTGCTTGCTGCCAGTTGGTGGATTTTGTGTGTTGCATGTTTTGTTTGTGGTTCTTTTGAAGAAATGCTGCCGTAATGAAGACTTTCCCGGCGCAGAGGCGCGCTGCCCGATGCTGATTGAATGTGTTGCTGTGAGTGCGGTAAATGAAAAATTAGTCAGTCGTCGTACGTACTGGCGAGCAATTGAAAGCGAACGACAATGCAATCCGTGAGTGGACGGAGCAGCGGTGGCGCGTCTTCGTCGCCAGGCTACACGCAAGAATCCCTTTTCATACGAATTTTCATGTGCTGTCTGGAGACATGGGCGACATGTCAGCTGGGGCCGCATATCAAAAAGACTAATGAGCAACATTGAATTTTCGTTGCCGACACAAGAAATGAGGAAAATAAAACGTAGAGCAACAACAAAAAGTTGATGCTGTGCGTCAGAACGCACTTTAGATACAAATCAACAAAAGGAAATGCGCGGGTCGAGAGACGCGGCACGCCTCAACAAGCCGCAGAAGTAAATTAATTTTCGAAAAGTCGAAAATGTTCTTCAATCAACAATACGCACACACACACACACACACACTCATACAACAAAGAACTCACACACGCACACAGATGCGCATAAGCGCACTTAGGGCCCAACACACATGCCCGAATGTCACTTGTCAGGCGCAATTTTAAATAATCAACTTGACAAATTGCCCGAAATGAGTGAAAAATTGAAGGCATTGAAATTTGTGATTCATCGCTGAAAGAAAATTCAATTGCGGGTAAAATAAAGCGCGCCGAAGCCGTGGCAAAACGTGCGGATGAGTGCGCCGAGGACATGTGTCTAATGTGGCCGATAATGCCGGAACATGAAAAATAGGCGTGGAAATTGATAGACTGATGAAATTCGGTGTGAACGGGCAGGTTGCCCGGCGAGGCCTGTGAAGTGAAGAGCGGCGAGGCGAGGCGGTCACAAATTTATTATTGTTATCAAAGGCGGAAGGTGAATGCGGCAGTAAACAGCGGTGAGAAGATGTGTTCGGGTTTTGGCATCGAACAAGGAGTGTCAGTGCAAATGAAATATGTCAAGTTGCATTAAGGTGAGATATCATCGTGCAAGAGTTACTTTGGATAGGGTAATATTTGGATAGGGAGTTTTGGTTGGCAGCAAGAAATAGAAAAAGGCAACAAGGAATTCACCAAAGTTGAAAAGGCAGGTAGTAGAAAACTGGTATGTAAGTATTAGTGATATACAATATTTACTGGTTATATGTATAAGCTCGGAATTTTGTGTACTTGCACGTATGTTTTTTTTCGGGGAGAAATGCATCAAACATGAGTAGCATTGCTGATCAAAGAGAAACGACTGGAGGGTAGGAGAAAGTACATTAGGAAAGAGGTCTATGTTGTATTGAGATTAACTTTTGGTATCTGTATAGACATCGATTTAAATATACAAATTTTTTTCTTGAGGGTGGGCAGAAAGGCTACAAACCTTCCATAGCACTCAGTTCATTTTGGACCACTGTCCTATACCCATGGAGGATAGGGAATTAGTGAAGAGTGATATCTCATATTTTACCCGTTTCGAAATGTGTATGCAACACTATTTTTTCAAACATACACATTTCAAGCGTATGGGGAAAGGGCAGGGGGAGGGGATCTACAGTTTAACGCCAAATCCGAACGACGATTGGTAGCTTTTCTTTCACACTTGGAGGTTTTGCCAGTGTCTGCCAAGAGCGCACTTGTGCGATTCTTGTAATTCTCATCTGCTTCATGTGGATAGCGATAGAAGTAGATGAGCGTTTCACCAGCCCGAGCTAGGAATCGAACCTAGAGCCTCGGTATGAGAAGCCAGTGCGCTACCCGCCACGCTGTCGAGGTTGACCAACTAAATAGACACTTAGACATATAGACAAACACTAAGGCATATAGATAGACAGTTAGACACAGAGATAGACACTTAGGCATAAAGACATAACATTGAATAGCCATGGACAGACACATAGATATACACTTAGCTAGACAGATAGTTATAATCATATTTAGATAGACACATAGATAGATAAGCATTTAGGTAGACTTTTTGACAGACTCATCGATAAACACAAAGACCCAAACATAAACCCTTCGATAGACACCTAGATAGACACTTAGGGCCAATTTTTCAGTGCGAATTTAACTCAGTTTCTAGTTTAAACTTAGTTTAAACGCGAAATCGAATTTATCAGTCAAACTTGACTGAAGTTTAAACGCCCAACCTTGCACGGTTAAACTAAGTTTAAACTGTCAACAGCTGACAGTTCATTTTGTTTGTACTGTTTTGTACAGTTCTTGCCTGTCTTGAGCGAAAATCTTTTTTGCACTTTTTTTTAGATTTTTATACTTTGTGCGCAACGTTTTCGCGCACCGGAACTTATCAACAAATTTTGAATCGAAATCGTCCTCAATTTCTTTCCATTATGTTTGTTTTTCCTCGGCACTCACGCGGTCTGTCTTCTTGCACTTGTTTATTTTTTTTTCACTAGTGCAAGAAGACTTTTGATTTCCCGAGACGAAAAATTTGCGCTCCGTTTGCTTATATTTAATTTTTTGATGAAATACATTATTTGAGCGCAAAGAATTTATTCACGAATGACAAACAGAACAAAGACAAATTATTATCTAGATAAAAATATTGCCAGTATTGCCACACTCAAATGACAAATATTTTCTCCAGTTAAACCAGTACTGAAAGTCTGCTTTCTCGTTTAAACTGAGTTTATATTTAAAACAAGTTTAAGCAAACTGCGTTTAAACTCGCACTGAAAAATTGGCTCTTAGACATTTAGATAAACACTTAGATAGGCATTTGGATAACCACTTGCATAGATGTATTGATATATTGAGAGTTGAAATCCTCTAAATACCTGTTTCTTACAAAAATTGTTGGTGGCAAATATGGTTTTAAATAGAATTGCTCCCAAAAGCTTCGCCCCCCTCCCAAATGAAATTCTTTGTGCGTCACTGGGTAGAAGTATAGTTCAATTCGTTTTATTTAGCATTTACTTCTTTTACAAAGTTGCGCTGACATCGCACGGCCAGTGGAAGTGCTCAGAGCTTTTCATGATAGTGTTTGGCCAGAGTCTGATCCACCCATGGCCGCAGCGCCGAAACACGCGAATATACAGCACGGACTATTATGTCCTCAGGGCTATTGTGCGACACAATGCCAATGACCTTGTCGTCTTGCACCAACGGACCGCCGGAGTCACCCGCGCCGCTGAAGCTCAACACACCACACAGCATACGATCTGTTATAATCGTAGGCAACAAATCTTTGCAGATATCCAGGTCAAAAACAAACTCATTCTTGTACAACAGTACACTCGACACATGACCAGTTGCAGTTTGGCCCCATCCGAAGACGGCGGCATTACCAATTTCCACGTCCTGCACTCCTGCGTCTGTCAGCTTTATGGCCCGGATGTTGTTGTTGAAAGTCAGTGGAGCTGCCAGCCGCACCAGAGCAATGTCGTTGTCAAATGTTTCTGGTTCATAACCCGGGTGGACGTGGACGGCCTCGACTGAGATCGCTGGTGAGTCCGGATGCCATGAGAACTCGTTCGTGCCCGCATACACCTTCACGTCCGATGCAGGGACGTCCTTGAGGCACTGCCCAGCAGTGAGAATGGTTTGCTCGTTGATTATGGAACCACCACATAGATGACTATGCTCTGGCCCCTTAATAATCAAATAGACGACGAAACCCGTGTCCATATTGGTCGCATCGTCGCCGTCAGCAATGCGATTGTTGTCAACTATGACATGGGTGGCGGCAGGTGCGGTTCCATGCAGAACGAATACCAACGCCACAAACAACTTTGCCAGATGCGCGTACATTTCGGTTGCTTTCTCGAACTCGAATGATACCCAACGAGTCGGGTGGGGTCTTATAAAGGCGACTGCTACCGATATTGAAGCAATATTGAATCACTGATAAGAATACATGAAGAAGGTTTTCTCATTACCAGCGAGGTGACAAAACCATATATTTTCTATTTTATGGAGAAACGCGCAGACAGAAAAATTAAATTGAGGAAACCGCTGAAATTGGTTTTCAAGACAAATTGCCAATAACCATAAATGGTTGCACGAGGCTGAAATGATTTTTAGTTGTGCATAGAGTTAATTTGTATATAAGGTTTCAAGGTGACCTTCAAGCACAAGTATATAGGCGATGTAGTGATTCTACGCAGAGTGTTTTAATTGAAGAAAGCCGCTTTACAAATATCACTTTGGCTATATCCCTAAGAGTCAAACAACTGTTTAGGGATTGCAACTGAATTCGAAGTCGAGCATTAGGGTTCGGACAGGCATTTACAGCCACCGATTGACGTGCAATAGCCACAATATTGGCTAATAAAACAGAAGTTGGAACAGCCGACACAACTCAGTTTTCCTATAACCCGTGCTGTGCGTTTGCTAAGGCGACGCTTGGCGCATTTGTGGCATCTGCTGCGCGCCAAAATTGTTTCGGGCGCTGAGATTTGTTTGAGAATTTTTCTCTAATCAATGCTCTCGAGCCATGCGAGCGAGTAGCGCAGGTTCTTGCCAGCAGCTGATGGCAGTCAGCCACTTGTGTACACTGGGCAAAAATTGTTGGCCGAAATACGCAGATTCGAAAAGTAAAATCACTTCAAGTCGAAAGGACAGAAATCAATCAATTTTGGGCTTTAACAAATTTTTAACAATAGCTATTGAAATCTGTGAATGAATCACGTGTGTTGACATTGTTGTGGATGTTGGAAAGATTTGGGCTCCTTTATCGTTCTTTGCCATGAAACCGATTGGACTTGACGTGTACCTTTTTATATACCAAAATATATTCGAAAGTTTTAAAATGATAATGGAAACTTGCTGTTGAAGAAAAGCATATTTCCTAATTTAGTTTCAGCATTTCATGGGACATTGCTGCTATAAACAAATGTCTAACTGTGGATACCCGGTTTATTGTTCACATCTTACATGGACAGTGGTCAAACAAACATTTCAGCATACATTTTGTACAGACTGCATTGCGAAACGGCACGAAACGTTGACCTTTAACGATCAGCACCAACAACAGCAACACCAGCAACTCGGCCACTGCTTGCCACCGAAATATTTATGAAATTTCCACTAAAACAGACAACGTTGGCAAGGCTGCTGTGTACGAGTATATTTTCCAAGTTCGTTATGTGAAGTTTGAGAATATTCATACATTTGGCAGTGGTGGCGCAGTGGGGAAGCCGCTGTTGACGCCTCGACATCCAAACGCGCAGGACGCGCAATAAAAACTATTGGTGCAACATGTGTTGCTGACAAGCAACAAACAAACAAACAAACACGTACAAGTGCCTGTGAATGTGTGTGTGTTTACGATTTTGCTTTTATTAAACGCCAATCAGATTGAACGCCTTTTGTGATTCGGCCGTTTTGCTGGTCGTCTCTTTGCAAATTAGCTCAAACTCTGCGCTGCGCTCCAGCAATTTGAGTTGCCGCCACCAAAGTTCTGCACTTTGAGTCGGACCGCTCAAAAAAAGGGACCCTTGCATTCTGCGTTAGCAGTATCGGGAAAGTATGACTTCAAAGATCACCTCGAAAAGACCTTGAAGACTGGAGAACTCTGCAGATATTTTATAACTGGGCAGCGCTGCATTGGGTTAATACGTCGAATTGGAGCAGCATCTGACACTCAGCGTGTCAACAACTGTAGCGGACGACAGATGGTAGCCCCGTCACCTACGACTTTGCGTTGTTGAGGTCCTATGCTTCCAAAACATTGGATATTGCGGTTTTGTATTGCTTTCGCCCACATTTTACCTTTAAGCATACTTCTAGTTTAACGCATTAAACGTGCCACGACCCTTGGCCCACGTGGAAGTGGAATGACACGTCTATCTGATGATACTACCTTAAATTGCATCGCTGTATGGATAGTGATTCCGAAGCTAGCCAAGAGAGTTGAGTTTTGAGTTGTATGGACTGTCCCACGCCCCTCGCTAATAAACAACAAAAGAGAGCCAGAAACAAAATCTTGAACAAACCACACATTGTGTCAACAATTAAAGCCATTTTCGCGTGTATAGAGGACTATTTTGCAAGCATAAACAATTTATTTATTTATTTTCATGTGTAGAGACTTATTTATTTTAATTCTTCTTATTTTGCGCTGATCATTAAGAGAGATTTTCTGTATAATGTTCGGCCAGAGTCTGATCCACCCAAGAACGCAGCGCCGCAACACGCGAATATACAGCAAGATGGCTTCGGCAAACTTTTTCTCCAAACGACACAATGCCAATGACTTTGTCAGCTTGCACCAACGGACCGCCGGAGTCACCATGGCAGGAGCCAGAAAAATTAATCATGTTGCCAGCACACAGCATACGATCTGTTGCATGCATGAACAATTTGCAGACTTCCTGATCAGAAAGCCACACTTTTGTGTACAACAGTAAACTCGACTCATGACTCATTTCCGTTTCGCCCCAACCGAAGACGGTGGCCTCACTTGAGTCAAGCACCGGTTCTCCAGCCTCCGCCAACTTTATGGCGCGGATGCTGTTGTTGAAAGTCAGTGGAGCTGCCAGCCGCACCAGAGCAATGTCGTTGTCAAATGTTTTTGGATCATAATCCGGGTGGCCATGGACGGCCTCGACTGAGATCAGTGGTGAGTCCGGTGGTGAGAACGTTTTCGTGCCCGCATATACCTTCACGTCCGATGCAGAGGCGTTCGCGATGCAATGCGCAGCAGTGAGAATGGTTTGCTCGTTGATTATGGAACCACCACATAGATGACTATGCTCTGGCCCCTTAATAATCAAATAGGCCATGAAACCTGTGTCCATATCGGTCGCATTGCTACCGCCAATAATGCGATTGTTGTCAACTATGACGTGGGTGGCGGCAGGTGCGGTTCCATGCAGAACGAATACCAACGCCACAAACAACTTTGCCAGATACGCGTACATTTCGATCGACTTCTCGAACTCGAATGATACTCAATGAGTCGGGTGGGGTCTTATAAAGGCGACTGCTACCGATATTGAAGCAATATTGAATCACTGATAAGAATACATGAAGCAGGTTTTCTCATTACCAGCGAGGTGACAAAACCATATATTTTCTATTTTATGGAGAAACACGTTAGATAGACACATACATAGAAATGATTCGCTGCTGGATTTCTGACTGTTTCAACACACGCCTCCAATGGGTCCTTCCTTCAGAGATATAGTCGTTTAGTTGTTTGGAAAAAAAGAACATGTAGGCAAAGTAGATATAGAGTCTAAAATAATTAACTATGAATGTGGTTGAATCATTTGCGTAGATATACTTAAAAAGTTAAAGTAAGCCAATACTACAGGGTGGACCATGTAAGATTTGGAATTTGAATCGGTTATAAAAAAAAATAATGAATATTTTTTGAAAATTCCAGTTTTATTACAAAGCTTGGACTTTGTTATTTAAGAATGAAAAACGATATCGTTCATATGACTGCCACGAATGGCCTTACAGTACGCCATTCGGTCAACCAAATTTTCAAGTATTTTTTCGATTGTTGCGGGTAGAATTTCCTGAATGGCAACTTCGATTTCATGTTTCAAACACTTATCCTTTACGGCTCCCCACAAAAAAAAGTCCAACGGACTTAAATCGCAGTTCCGAGGCTGTCAATTGACTTCAGAATTTCGGCTGATTATTCGATTTTCGAAAACGGTGCCCAAATGTTCGATTGTTACGTTAGCTGTGTGGCTTGTTGCGCCATCCTGTTGAAACCAAATGTCGTCCATGTCATCCGCTTCCATTTTTGGAAACAAAAATTCGTTGAGCATGGCACGGTAACGCTTGCCATTGACTGTAACGGCGGCTCTTTGTTTATTTTCAAAGAAAAATGTCCCAATGATGCCGCCGGACGCGGCGATGATGCCCAGATGCGACAATTTTGCTTATTCACATAGCCTCCGAGGTGAAAATGGGCCTCATCCAAAAAGACGATTTTTCGATAAAAATGTTCATCTTCAGCCAAACGATCTTGAGCCCATTGGGCGAACTGTAAACGTGCCAGATGGTCATGAGCCTTCAGTTCTTGGACCAATTGAATTTTTTAAGCCTTCATACCGAGATCGTTATGCAAAATTCTCATCAAAGCAGTGCGGGAAATTTTGAATTGCTGAGAGCGATGGCGAGTTGACGTTGATGGATGTTCACGCACATTTTCGGCTACAAAAACAATGTTTTCGGCTGTGCGCACTGTACGAGAACGGGAACGGGTTGGTTGGTTCATTAACGATCCAGTTTCAAACTGATCCACAAACTGAGTTGAAGGCCAATCTTTTTTTTAAATTTTTTTTTTAATTTCTTTCAGTTTGGGTTGAAGACTCTCCACTTTGGAAGTAAGTTCTCAATATTTCCCAATTTTGTTCCAGCGTATAGCGTCCCATTTCGTAAATGTCAAACTTTTAACTAAATTACGAACACAAATTGAATGACATTTGGACTGCCATTCTCGAAATAAAGCGTAGTTCAAATTCCAAATCTTAAATGGTCCACCCTTTATTAAGAAGGACCCGATAAAGTTTCAGCTTAATACTTCAGGTGGTGTGAGGATTGTATATTCTATACACAACACTGTCGAATATTTCAATACATAATTAATAGTACCTACTTATAACTTTTGAATAAGGCCAGACCCATTTATGATCCCAGAGAGGAGGCTTTTAAATGTCAAGCAAACTTTCTCAAAATAAAGTTAGAAGAACGAGTAAAGGAAAAGGAAGAGCATGATTTCAAATTCCGTCAGAAGTATGAGAACATACAGAAGCAAGTAATGAGACCAAATTGGAAATAAAACTGGAATCAGATTAAGATTTAGAATTAAAAACATAGAAAGCTGTGGGCATAGGTATAGTCACATAGCACTGGGATCTAGAAGTCCTCTTGTGACAAAGTTTCCATTAAATTACAAAAGTTTCAAGATCTCAAAAGGTTTAAGTAGAAGAGAAACAATACATTTTAAGATGATTCCGAAGAAGAAGCACAAACAAAAGACATGAAAAAAGCAGAGAGTTACGAACAGTGCAATCAAAATGGGGTCTAGAAGTCCTATTGTGACAAAGTTTCCATTCAATTAAAAAAGTTTCAAGGTCTCAAAAAGTTTGTGTAGGGAAAAACAATAAACTAAAAATGATTCCGAAGAAGAAGCACAAACAAAAGACATAAAAAAAGCAGAGAGTTACGAACAATGCAATCAAATTAAATCTAAGCAAATGTAAGCACAAAAAACCAAAAGGAACCAGCAGGAAAACGGAGAGGGAGTAGTAAAAGAAAGAGAGCACAATGCATAAATGATTCACATATTCTTTGTCGCCTGAATTTAATTCAATTTGCCGCCTTTTTCTTTGATCATCAGCCATTCTATCCAAACGGAATTGGATTGGAATTATTCCACACAAAACTGCAAACACATTTCACTTGCTGCAGCTGAATGTTGCCTTTTTGTTGTTATTGTTTTGTTAAGTAATAATTATGGCCACTTTGCACTAACCGCACGTTAAGCTGGCAGATATGGAATTTTACAGCTGTTAAATAAAATTAATGATGCCTTAAGGACAATTTTTATTTCATATTTAACAAAAGGTTTCCTTCATTTGTTATTACCGGCGTTCATGCTTATCAGCGCACCCACACACAGAAAAACAGACAACGAGGCAACGAGGCAAACAAGCAGCGAAGCAGGAAGTGCGGCAAGTGAGGGGAAAATTGTTATTTGCATATTTGTCGCGAAGCCGTAAGAATGAAGAGCGTAACCTCATTATCAGCAGCCGAACGCACTTGCAATATTCATCATATTTATCTAACAATAAGTTCGTCCTGTCGTTGGCCATTTTTTCGCCGCCGGTCTTTGTACGCGCCGCCATCTTCAACGCCATCTTCGCCTCGGGCCGCACAGCCACAAGCCGCCCAGACTCATTTAACCGAAATGTAGAGCGGGTGGCGAGGAGGGGGGTGGGGGCGTCCTCCCACTTGCAATTACGATTTCTTGAAGCTTTTTTTGCGTCACGGCTCCATTTGCTCGCCGACGCAAAACTAAAAAATGCGCTGCGTTTCCTGTCGTTCGTTCTTACGAACGTCGGCCGCCGCGCTTCGGCCGTGTGAGTGTGAAATGAACTTAATGATTTCCTAACATCCCACTGCAGACGTTAATGTACTCGGTCTACGCTCAAAGTGTCGCTGCCTGGGCAGGACACCGCAAGGACTCGCTGCGGCTTAAGCCTCGACGTCTTCGTTCGGCGTTCGCTTATTCTGTTGTTGGCTATTGTTACGGTTGTTGTTATATTTGTTATTGTAGCTGTTGTTGTTATTGTAAAATGCGATAAGCCAAAGTGAAGTGCCCCTACGACGGCGGCGGCCAGGACTAAAGGAAAAGTTGAAAAGGATAACACAAAAAGGCGAATGCGAAATCCCAACAATGAGATGTCGCGTTGATTTTGTTGTGGCGTGTTGGCATTCGTGTAGCCATTGTGGTGGCTTCTCTTGTTGTTGTTTTTGTGGAATATGCTTGCTAATATATTGTTGTTGTTGTTGTTGTTTCATTCTTATATCTTATGGTTAGTGCTTGCAAAACAAAATGTCTGCCGCATAGCAATTTTTCTCCTCGGTGTTGGAACTTTTTTTACTTTACTTGTTTGTGAGCTAAGTCGGCGCATCCTTGTGCGCGGAGCACTTTGCTCCTCGTCGTCTTAAATGGTGCAAATGCGCCATAATAATAATAAAAATGAGCGCTTCACCCCAACTACGCCGTCAGCATACTCCAGGCTGCAGTATGTGTGGCTCTGTCTGTGTGTGTGTGTGTGTGTGTGAAATACGCCTTTGAGACGCTGCAAACGTTGCAAGTTCAAAGGCGAAATTTTATCAGCTGCCTTGCATCGGAAAGTGCAAAATGTAAGTGGGCAAAAAAGTTAACGGCCAAATATCTGCAATCACTATTAAACATATTTTAAAATGCTTTCAAGCGGTTTCGCCTGATTTCCCCGCACAGAGTGCAGACAGGCACTCAGAGAAAATTTAGTGAAGACAAGGAGCACAAAAGCAGAGCAAATATTTGAACTATTGAAATTTCAATACTTTGTTGTCGTAAAGTGACCGCCCAAATTTGGCTTAAATAAACTCATAATGAACCAATAGTTAGTGATAGAATTTTGAGATTAAATTGTTTTTGGTTAAAAGACTGTTTGTAAATTTAATTTAAAAATGCAGTTAGAAGGTAGGAACTAAGGATTTTAAAAAGCTTAGGACGAACAATGGAGAACTTCCCAGTTGGTTTGGGTGGACTAACTTAGAACCAGGAATCATATCTAACCATCTTTTTTTGAACATTTTCAGTTCCAATGTAAAACTTAAGAAGAAAAAATGGTTCAGGAAAACATATTTTTTTTACTAAAAAATTTGTTGGATCAATGCTTATGGTTACTAAATAGATCAGGTTAGAGTTAGGTTAGACTGAAGGGACTGTCGGAGCACGGAGCCTTACCGCAAGATACACCTATGCCACAGGTTGGGCCCATTATGATACCACAAAAACAAAGAAGAGTTGTGCTGCTGCTGCAAGTCATTCGATAGCCCAATTAACCCTCTAGCGGGCAAGCCCGCCTCCAGGCGGGGTACACCAAAATGCGTTTGCTGAGTATGCGACGAGCTTTATTTATTTAAATATGGCTGACAATGATTTGGAAAAGTTCCCTTTAATTAACGGTTTGGTTTTAAACCCATTTGACCTACAACCACCTCCCAAAGCGAGACCGTCTGCAGGCGGGGCTGCCGTTTCAGTCATGTTTGCACATCGCCTGGAGGCGGTCTTGCTGGTGTACGTCAACTTTATTTATAGCTTGCACTAAGATGCTTAGGATGTATTCACTTAGTCTTAGAGATTAGAATACTCGAAAGGAGTCATGGCATGTGAATATTTCAATATTTATTCAATATTTATATTTCCGTTTATGAGTACTTATTCCCAGTTGGAAAAGGGTCTGGTTAGTTGGAAAGAAGATGTAATGTATGAATATGGAATGTATGTAAAATTTAACGAGTTTTATATAATTTCTCTATGTATATCTTTAACCTTTTTCAGAATGCAACAATCATATGGGTGAGGTCGATCTTATGGATGGGCTATCAGGTCGTTACCATATTCGGCTCACGACACGCAGCTTCTCCCTTCGCCTATTTTTTTCATTTCGTAGATATGACCCTCGTGAATTCCTATCTTAGGTTAGGTTGGAGTGACAGCCTTCAATGTAAATAGCTCACTTAAGCACAACGTTTGGCTCATTGTGATACCACAGTGGACCCTTATCGCGCCTGGAACGATGAAGATTCCGTGGTGAATCTGGCTATGTCCCTGATGTTCGGAGGAGATAGTCCAGTTAGGCTATTGAAAAAAGCTGATCCGAGGAATTTAAATCTTCTTCTGGCTACAGAAGGACATTGACATAGCAGGTGGAGAGTGGTCTCGTCCTCCTCCTCAGAGCCGCACCCTCGACATAAGTCCTTGGATTGCAGACCCAGTCGTTCAGCATGCTTACCCATGACACAGTGTCCCGTAAGCACCGAAACCGCTATGCTTGTCGAGTGACGATTAAGGTTGAGCAGCTGATTTGTACGTTTCAGGTTGAAAGTTGGCCAGGTTTGTCGGGAGATGTTGCAGGTCTATTCGTGGGACCACAAAACGTTTGCTATTTTATAGTAAAATTGCTTGAGCATCAGTTTGACTGATGCAAGAGGAGCTCCTACAGCGAAAACGGACGACTGCAGTCTGACTGCAGAACACTTCGCGTGTAGTTTAACCCGTTTATAAAAAAAAAAAACCATACAATTATCCAAAATGTTCTCACTTTAATCCTATAAAATAAACTGACAATTTCTGCAGCCGCAAAAAAATCGAAGCAGCAGGTCTTTGCTCGTATCCCGCAGATACAATATTGCGACATTTATTATCATCACTCTTCCGAAGTGGGGCTTCACCTTTCATTTTAAAACAATAAAACGGCCAACAATACGCTTTCATGGCGACCAGAATGTGCCATTTAATCGCTCGAGTGCAGTGCAAACAGCTCGCAGTAGCGAGCAGCGAGCCGGCCGCGGCCATTTATCATCCTTTTTATAAATGGACCAACAAATGCCGAACTATCTGTGCGCGCGAAAAAATGAGCGCGGCGAGCTCGGCACAATGGACGTTAACTGCATGAAAATTGAATAAACTTTTCCCTGAATGAGCTGTAATTGTTATAAAGTGACCTGGATTTTTTTCCTTCTCGCGGATGCGTTGCATTTTTGGTTGTCGTTTTGACGCTGATTTTTGGTTTTTAATCTCATTCTTCAGGCCGGATATTTGGTTTATAAAAATACGTCCTTATGCAGTTGCCGACGCTGAAGTGTGCGGCAATGGGCGACAGTGGCCACAGCGCAGACCGCATGAATACAAATTTTTAAGTTGCAACAAAGAAGGAAATATAGCAACAAAAGACCCAAAATCAAAAAGGATTGTTGAGGAAAATACCACAAAAAAGGCAAAGCAAAGTAAAGCAAAGACAACGAACGCGGTTAGAGAGGAGGAATTCCAAAAGGTGTGTGGGAGCTGAAAAAGGACAAATGCGACACACCTGCAGTGCGCATTAAAGACGTGAACGAGTGTGCAACAACAACAACAGGGCGTCGCGTGAAAGGACAGTCACGCTGCTGATTCAGTGAGAGACACATTTGGTGTTTCGTCAGGTCGCGGCTACCGAATGAATGGGCCGCCGCAAACGTGGGTGGCCCCAGTGCCACACATCGTCGCCGCGGCGCAGTATTTCAGTAGTTTACGGTGACAGCGTAAAAACCGAATGCGGCGCAGCGTAATTAAAGAAGCTGCGCGATGTCTGCGCTGTCAACCTGTGTGCGCGCGGCTGTCTAGAATGAATAGAGCAACTTTATTTCGGTACTTCGGGTCGCTTCAGCAATTTCGACTTGTCATAAACGAAAATTTCTAATAATTTTTAATTTTTCTTTTGCTGCTACAAATTTTATTTTCAGCCAAAATGACTTAATTAGTTGGCAGCCGTGTTGCATGCGGCGACAGTGGTGCTGGACGCTGGCGACGACATTTGATGCATTTTGTTGTTTTGTTCTTTTGATGAGCGCGCAGCGACAAGTGGCGACATTTGCTTTGAAGTTGTTGGCTACCAAACGCAGCCACACACACACACACACACATGTATGTGTGCACTTATTATCGATTGGTGGCATTGCTTGGTTCTTGGTGCAGTGAGCAGCTTTGACTTTCCTGTTTCCCTAAGCGATCGACGTTCCGACTAATTTGATTTGCCGCTGCTGCACTTTGATCTTTGGCCGCCGAGTGTGGCTACTCGAGCGAGGTGGAGGAGCAGTGTTGCCAGATACCTGAAATGACTTTCTCCTAAATCTTAAACAAATACTAAAATTTCCTCCAAAAAGTTAAAAAATCTCCTAAATTGTTTTTTTTTATTTTCGTAATTTTAAAAGAATTAAACTTCTCATAAAAAAATAAAAATATATACATACATAGGTACATATAATTTTTTTAATGCAGCCTTTTTATTCATCTTCAGCTTAACAAGAAAAACTTAACAAATATAAAACATATAACAAATGAATTCAGTAAAAAGTAGCATTTTTGGCGGGATTCATAATGAAATCAATCAGCAATAAGTGAGAACGAGATGGATCGAGCTTACATTTTGTAAGCTGACAAATTTTTAACACAATAGGGTGCTTCGACAATAGTTCCCAAAATATGTTTTGTTGCCAGCGTTCCCAATACATCTGACTTTGTTATCTAAAAATCTCCCAAAAATCCACTAAGAATCCGAAAAATCCCCTAACATAAAATATAAATCTCCTAAACTTTCTCCTAAACAATTCTTTCTCCTAAAAATTCTCCTGAAAGGCCAAAAATCTCCTAAATCTAGGAGGAAATCTCCTGATCTGGCAACACTGGAGAGTGCGTTTGAAGTGAAAACAACAAAAATAATTTCAATAAATAGTTTCACAATTGGGCAGTGACTTGTCTATAGCCACACATATTTTTATTGAGTAGATTCGAAATTTTCTATCTCTGGTTGTAACGACTTAAAAACTTTGAGGAGGGTGCGAGATGTATGAAAAGTGCTGACAATATTCTGTCATTTGGAAAGCTGTCTGTAAGTATTTAACTTTGTTCAATTGATAACATTTTTACTATACTTAACTGTGCATAAGAACTCGTTACAGGATTATAGTTTGTTGTGAAACTTCCTGCGATTTCGGCTACGTGAGTACTTTCACTAGTACGTCACCCCAAGGAAAATGGGATACCCTCTCTTTGATCTCTGTTAATGGCAGGCAAAAGCGATCGAGAAAATATATTGAACCTGACTTTTTTTAAATAGCAAACAAGCAAAATATTGACTACAGTTGTCCTTTCGGAAATGTGCATTGCAATATGGACTGTAGACCACCCAGCCTCACAGGCTGTCAAGCCTTGATGATTCTTGATGAGTCAAGCCTTTCGAATCTCTCAGTCTATTTAGAGACCACAAAGTTGGATCTGAACTATTGAATTACCGATATGAAGCTCTGGAAATCGAGTGAAAAGTCCAAACTCTCCTTGGCATCACCGTTCATAGACAATCCTTCCACCGTTCATAGACATCCTTCTTCGCATTTTAAAATTTCCCGCATTGCCGTTACATATTTTTCTGTCCGACAAACATCGGCAATTTATGACCGACAACAAAATGCGGCACAACGTTAGTGGCAACAACAAAAATTAATAACTTCTGCTCAATTTGATGCACACGACATGACAAAAAATCATTGCATAATTTTTCACCTTTATTACCCTGAATTCCATCAGCTTTATGCCGAACACTTAATCATGCACTGCGCGCCGCCGGACGGGACGTGCGCCGAGGTCAGCGCGCAGAATTCACGAAAATCATTTGGGCTCTGCCGCTCGCCGCCGGCCGGCGCTGCAGCTTAGCGGCCGCAAATCGTGTCCCACGAGTGAACAGGTCAGACCAGCGGTTGCGCCGCGTCGTCATAGTCGTCGTTGTGTAATTAGAGAGATTTATGCATTCATTAATCGGCTAAGTTGGGCGATTATTCTTCGGCCACGTTGGCAGTCCAATTTCAACCTGCCCCGCGCTGCCTTATTGAGTTCCTTGCGAGTTCCTTAGCGGCACTGCGGCCGGGACGGGGGCGTGTGCTGACGTGTGCTTTTGTTTCGGGCCGCTGCTGTCACCTCGAAAATTCGGTTTGATTAAATCTTTTGTTACCTGCTTTTACTGTTGCGTATTTATTTTGATTATATTTTTGGCATCGACTGGCAGCCGCTGCTCGGTCGTTGCTGTGTTAATTTCGTTGTGGGCGTCTTGGCGGCAAGTGGCAAACGCTCGTTGACCTTTCGCGCTGCGACATGCTTCGACACGGGGCACAACAAATGTTGTGACTTTAGCATTAAAAACTAATGGCCGCATTTGATGCCAACAATGAAGTGCCATCAGTTGCAAGCCAAATAAAAATAACCAAATCAATTCTCCGACGATTGGGGTACAATATTGGAGTTCATACAATCGCAAGTGGGAGGTTTTCGTAGCGGCTGTATTTTCTGTAATTAATTTGGCCGAAAAATTAAGTAAATCTTGGGACTGAATGAGCAAGAAATATTGCTTGCATATTCGATATTCAATTGAAGCCTAAAGTAGAGCCAAATCGAAGCTTCAAAGGTTGAACCAACATCATACATTTTGTTTAGTGTTTACAAACATTGTTATTGTTTTTTTATATCTAATAAGATTTTAAGCACATGCAAATCAAATTTTATTGTTTAAGGTCGTTCATGGTAACCGAACACCATGAATTTTGTATATAATTATAAGTAAAAGTCAAATAGTCGAAGCATTTTGACTCCATGGTGGAAAAGCTGTAAAGAATTTGGGGCTTGAGAAACCAATCTTAGATCTTCACTTTCAAACATCAGACAAAAGTTAGAGGGAAGAAAACTTGTGTCAGACATTTGAACATTTCCTATGCGACTGTTCTGCCTTAGCGTTGAAAAGATTGAATTTCTTAGGAAATAATCTTATTGGCTTTTTAGGTTTTCTGTCGAAGACAAGACTGAAATGTGTTTGGGCCTATTTTGACAATGCGGGTTGGCTCGTAGGAAAAACGAAGAAGCGACAACCAAATGGTGCATGATTGATGCTAATTGAATGACTTCAGCGAACTCGCAGTCTTTGCTACCGACCTCGTAGATCTCATACCATTCGAATCAAGAACTGTTAGTACCGTTCGGTCACATAGGCTCGATAGATAACACCGTGCGACAAAAATTAAAAAAAATTTCACACCGGAAAAATCCATATGGGCGTGAAACTAGAGACCGACCATAGTAATACTGCGTACTCAGTTTTTCATTTCTACATCCGTTGTCCTTTTAAAAGGACTTCAAAATTTTGAAGGGTATAAAAAAATAATAAAAAAATAAAAAATACTTTATCTCGTTCGAATATGGCGATGATATGGGGTATATCAAATGAAAGAGGAAAGGCTCAAGAATTTAAATAAAATTGACTTTTTATCTATTTCTGCAAAAGGGATATGAAAAAGGTCCTTTGAAAAATTTAATCCTTTATACCCTTGAAAATTTATATAGAATTTTCTTGAAAAGTAAGTATGTTAAAACCCAAAATCTTCTTGATCACGTGTCAAAACTTCAGTACTCTAACTTTATTGGTTCGAAAGTTATTAAAAAAATGGCGGAAGCAGCAATTGTAATGAAGTACAAAAATTCTAATTTATTTATCAGTATTTCAAATAATAAAAAGATATAAAATAAAATAAAATAAAATAAAAAATAATATAAAATAAAATAAAATAAAATAAAATAAAATAAAATAAAATAAAATAAAATAAAATAAAATAAAATAAAATAAAACAAAATAAAATAAAATATAATGAAATAGAATAGAATAAAATAAAATAAAATAAAATAAAATAAAATAAAATAAAATAAAATAAAATAAAATAAAATAAAACAAAATAAAATAAAATAAAACAAAATAAAATAAAATAAAATATAATGAAATAAAATAAAATATAAAATAAAAATACACAGCACTTCCTGCGCCACTACTTGGCTCTATAGAAAAGCCGTTTATTATTCTTGGGGATTAAGTCTAATTTGAGCAACGAAGCAACACCTGAACTATTGGATCTGCTAAACTTTATAAATAAGTTGAGTTGGTTGGTTGATTGCTGATAAGAGTCAGTTGAAAAATGGCCACAAATGAGTCTTTCTCAGGTTCATTGATTGAATTGATGATTAGGACACTTGTATATGAGTGGTCTTACATGAAGGTACTCACATCCGCCTTGTTTCAGGTTATTAATTTTAATGGATGCTAGGAGACAGTTGGACTTTCCTCTTCTTACATGTAGGCACTCACATCCGCATTGGCTTAGGTTATTAATTTTAATGGATGCTAAGAGACAGTTGGATATATTTCCTTTCACCTAACCTAATCTCATTTATTGAGTTAAAACGCAAGTTAGAGTATTTTTTGAGTTTCAACTCAGGCAAAACTGAATACATAAAGGTGATTGCCCTTTCAACACCCTAAATGCTCTGATAAAACAAAAATTATCTATAAAAAAATTCCAATTAGTTTTTTAACCCTTTCGACCCCGAATTTTAACCTGTGTCTTGATATTACTTTTCGGTATTTAAATCATGAAACATTTTCCTAAGAAGTATGCACACAACATTTGAAGTCGCCACGCTTCTTTGTTAGAGTTCTAAAGCTAGTTTACTTTTGAACAATTTTAAAACGGGTTAAATAAATTTGGTATCAATATTTTTTAATTACAGAAAAATTATTTAATATTTATGGAAAAATACAAAATTATCACTTTGTGATTTTATTTAACCATTATTAAAGAAGCAGGGTTTTGATCAAACGCGCTCAATTCGTAGACTTCAATTAGAACACAAACTTTCCCTGATATCACTGCAAATTATTAAAAATTATTTTGGGGAAAATAGTAAAATGTTTGTAATTTGCTTTGAATTCACTTCTAAAAATATTAATTTGTTGGTGCCTTTTGTTAAACCCATAAATCAATCGTAGCTTTTGCTATAAGATGACAAATATTTGAAGTTGCCCTCAGGCAACTTTGGGGTCCAAAGGGTTAAAACAGTTGGTTTTTCATATCCCTTCAATTAATGTCACATGCAATGATTGCAAAAAGCTCCAACTTAGTTCATCATTGAGTTGTGGCTGTCAAAAACTCGAAACCTTTTCAATATTCTGTAGCGTTGCATGGCTAAAAGTTAATTTACTCTCGCTGTAGTTAAGCACAAAAATTTCAACTTGAACATTTCAATCAACATAATCAAAGCCATCAGCGAAATTATGCTGCAGGTTGCATGCCCCACAAGACTGCTGCTTTTTCAAAATGTCAGCAAAATGTTTGCATTATTTTACTTGGCTGCTGTCGTTGCCGAGTGTGTCATTCAGATTAAATGCTCGAAAGATTCAAATAAAAAAAAAAATGAAAATATTTAATACGAACAAAAGCATAAAAGAACACAACAAAAATGTGAAAAAATAGAGCTCGAAAACATATCACAATTATGCTTTTCCGTGCACATTCTTCGCTGCATAATTCCTGCTACTCATTTCATTGACGCTGCAAAACTTTTCCTGCAGCACGGTGCGCCGACCCACCGCTCCACCACGGCACCGGTGGCAGTGTGAAACTCATTACAGCAACAACTTTGCTCATTACGAGTGCTTTGCAGTTTTGCTCGTATTTTAGGTGCTTCACTTCCCCCCACTCATTGCGTCCTATTGGGCTCCTGCATTTGCTAACTTTTTTCCGCTTCTAATGTCGTTTTCATACTATTTGCCTGGTCGGCTTCTGCTATTTTGCTGCTGGTTGTGTGGCGCTGCTTATTTGTCGCATTCAGCAGCGCAGCGTTCACTTTCGCCGTTTTCTTCGCTCACGCCGATGCAGCGTGAAATTGAAAAGGAGCACACGCACACACACACACACAATTCGTCATCAGTGTCCTGCGCGCGCCTATGCGCATCAACTTTCAACAGTTGTTGTTTGTTTTTGCATGGGTGTTGTTTTTGTTGTGGCTGCAGCGCGTCACGAAAAAAATTGCTGTGAACTCTTATGGAAATTACACGCTGTTTGTGGAAAACAAAGCGAGCGAATTAATGATGAACACGGCAGAGAGTGGCGCGAGTCAGGATGTGACTGGGAGCGATTATGGCGAGTGCCCACCACATGGCGAAATGGAAGAAGAAGCAGCGACAGGAGCAGCAGCAGCTCGAGCATAAGCCGCACGACACACGGCTTCAGCACAAAAGCACACACACACACACACACACACACACACAGACTGAAGAGCTCAACGAAAAAGACCATGCAAAATGAAAAACAAAAACATAAATTTCGGGTTCGACGTCTCTTCGAGAGGCATTCAGGCGCGGGCGCGCGGCAAAAGCGAAAATAAAAAACCATGTCAACACACACAAAATAAGCAAAACCCGCAAAAATGCAAAACGACAACGAAAAGCTCCCCCTCGGTTTTTCGTGCAGCTCGGTTTTTCTGGCACAACAGCACAAGACGACAAACAAAAAACCAACAACGCCAACAAAATAAGGACACAACTTGCACAGAAATAGAAAAGCGCACAAATGCCAAATAGAAACAAAGCAACAACGAAAAACAAACAAAATCAAAAATAAAACAACAAATAATATATGGTAGCAAAAAAAAAACTATGCGGAAAGCCAACAGCATAAAAATGATTTAGAAAAAAACATGAAACGTAACAAGAACAAGAAAACTAACAAGAACAAGAAACATAAGCGCAAAGAGTAGAAGCGCAAAACATGGCAAGCAGTAGAAAGAAGCTGCAAACGAGCAAAAAGCAAAACCATAATGCAAAGGATTTGAGCGAAATCCTGCCGCCCCACAACTGCAGCAGCACATTCACGCTCGAGCGCAGGTCGCAGCGCAGCGAGTGGCGTGTTGCCGCTTGAAGGCCCAGCGAGCCCAACGAGCCCAACGAGCAGTGAACAGCGAGCAGCCAGCGACGAGCTAAGCACGCTGCAAACCACGAATGGGGATTTTAATCCTTATTTTATTTTATGTGCCCATGAAATGAGGATCCAAAAAATTGCAACGGATTAAGCGAGAGCTTTCTTGTGGTTGCTGTTGTTGTTGTTGTTGTGCACGGCCGGATTTGTTGCCAGGCACAAAACGTTCTTCCGCTTGGGCTCTTGGTTGATTTCTTCTTGTTGTTGTATGTTTTTTGTTTTAGTTTTTGTCATTCGATTTGGTTGTTTTCCTGTCATTTTGTGTGGGTGTGTGCTGTGAGATGGTGATGCACATTGAAGAGGTTTGTGTTGTGGAAGAGGAAGAGGTGTCAAGAAAGTTGCCAGAGGGCTGCTGTGGCTGGTTTTGCACACTTCAAAGCAATATTCGGTTAAACAGATTTTTTTATTAAAACAAATTTAAATAAAAATATAAACTTACCTACAAAACACTGAAACAATGTCGCCATACAACTGGGACCCAAGACGCCCAAATGATTCTTGTAAATTTTGGGGCGGAGCTGCCCCACTTATCTACATCGCACTCATACTTGTACACACACAGACACACATAAACAATAAAACGCCAGCTGAGGGACCGAAAACACGCAGCCACCCGAGATATGCAAAAACAAAATATCCCAAAGAGGACGAGTCAGTACGCCCAGCGCTCCACACGTCGCACCGCATTTACGCACACACGGAAACAATGAGTGAGCAGAAATAGGCGGAAGCGACAGAAGAATGCCAAAAGGATGAAACACATTAAAACGGAGTTCAACGAAAAGCAACTTTAAAGAGAAATTAATATCCTTAAAACACCCCTTGACTGATTTATTACACGAGCATTTACAAAACCATTATCAGGCGCAAGTCAGCCCGGCAGGCAGTCAGGCAGGAGGTGCCTGCAGTTCGCAGTTCACCGGCAACGCCACTGACGGCAGCGCGTGCGGGATGTGCGGCGTGTGCAAGTGGCAGCAAGGACGTGCGCGCTGCTGGAAAGCTGTAGCATACTCGAGTGGCCGCACCGATGCATGTACATACATATGTATGTGTGTGTGTGTGTTTGTGTGTCCAGAGCCACTCGGCGCTGGCAAGGAACCGGTGTCGGCACTGCCATCGCCATCGCGCAGTTATCCTTTCGCTTACAGTCGTCGCATTCGCAATTCATGGCGCTGTAGTCGAGTGGGGGAGAGCGTGCGCCCGCTTGTCGTGTCATCATCGTCAACATGTCACAGTTGTCACACATCAACGCCAGCTGTTGAGCATAATTTCGGCTACGATTATTTCAACAGCTTCAACAGTCACCGAGTCGGCGCCATTTTGAATTTCGCCAGCACTTGGAATTTTTCGTTTTTGCTGTTGATGTTGTTGCCTTTTACGCTCGACTCGACTCGACTCGGTTGAAATTGCAATAGGCCGTCGGTCCCCTTTTGGCGCCTTTATGTCTGTGCTGCGCTTTCATATCGGTGCGGCTGCCGTCTGAGGTGGTCGTGTCTGCCGGTTGGCTTGGCTGCATCGCCCATCTGTTTGATATAATGGAAGCATATGAATATTTTATTACGCTCAACACTCGGCAAATTTCAAACCGAAAGGATCCCCGAAAAATACAATATATCACTTTGAATGTTGCGCCGTCGCTGCCGCCACTGCCGCCACAGCTTGTGTGCGTTGCACACGGCCTCCGTGCACGCCCACTCGGCAGTGCAGCGGGCAATAAAAGCCCAAGAAAGGCGAAAACTTCAATGGGCTAACATGAGCACTTTCGGCACATAACATGAGCGCTGGCAGCGAAGTGGCCGAGCACACTCGAGCCGATGGACAGCAGAAGCGAAATGCCGTATCGACGATTTTTGCCACTGCTGCTGCCACTGTTGCAGTTGATGCTGCAAGGACATGCGGCCGTCCGTGTGCTGTTGTGTCGACTGTGTGGCGCAAAAAATGAAACGAAAACTCGTAAAACGAAAAAAAAAACCGGATAGCCATGAAAACTCACCAGCTGCACAGTGTACACTGGTGCACAATTTTATGTTGGCCAAGTCCATAATTCATATCGCCACGTTTGCTAAATGAACTTTTCATTGCCCAAGTAATGGGCGGCTCGATGCTGCAGTCGCTGCTTGTGCGGCTATGTGTCCACTTGTGTTGAGGCAACGAAACTGCGATTAAAGCAACAAATTTTCATCAGCTGCATATAGTATGATTTTTTATGACTGGTCAAAAATATTCTCGTAAATTAAATGTCGTGCGTGATTTCGCCAGGATTCTTTATTATGATTGCAAAAATGTTTCAAGTGATATTATCGGCTGAATATGCATTCAAAATGGGATGATCACATGCATGGAAATCCGAAAAAGAAAATGCTTATTTGGGGACAATTTTTAGAATTTTTGAATGGAAAGTGTTATGGTCTTTAAAAAGATAACACATTGATAATGTAAGTGTTCGTCTGTTATACAAAATCGATCGTCGAGACGCCAAGTGTGATTATTGCAACAAGAAAAGATAGACTCGAAAGTCTTTCTAGAAGGAAGGAAAATCAGTCCTGACCTTTAAAACGTTAGTCTTCTTAGGTATTGCGGTCCTTATGGTTTTTAGAAAGATAACAAATTGATAATAGAAGTGTTCTTCTGGGTGGAAGGTATTGAAAATCTCGGAATATTATACGAAATCGATCGTCGAGACGCCAAGTCTCAAGAAAAAAGCCTTTCTAGAAGGATAGAAAAATCATTCCTGAGCTTTAAAATGGCTAAAATTTGTAATGTTCGTATTGTGAGGTACTGCGGTCCACGAGGTAATTTATGACTCTGATTCCATTGAAACCAATGAACTTTGATCGACAGTGGTAACCTTTGGTAACGGAAACCTAAATAAAAAACTGCAACTTCTGTAAATATCTAAACAATATTTGGGAATTTTAATAAAATTGTGTCTCATGGCAGCTTAATTGACCTTGCTGTCGCTTTCTCTTTCCTCTCGAAAAGCTTGAACACTATTTCTCCGCTAGCCAAACGATATTTCATAGCGTCTCATTCATAATTTTGCGCTCGGCTGGAATTTCGCCATTTCGGCGTTGTTCCAGTCGAAACCGGAATCCGAAAACTCAATCCGAAAATTTCACGCAAAAAAAAACATGTTGCCTAACCTCAATGTTGAATGTTGTTGTTGTTATTTCGGCAGAGTGCAGCAGATTCGCCGCACAGTCGCACAGGCGGCTCGCACTCAGCGCCACAAACAGATTTATGGTCATTGCAAAATAATTGCCACTGCTGTTGCCGTATTATTGCAGCTGTTGTTTGTGTTGTTGTCGTTGTTGCTGTTGTTTTTGTAGGCCACTGAGTGCCACAGCCACTTGCAAATCCATTTCCATTTTCATAAGCCGCCCCAAAAAAGCCGAATCGGCCAAAGGACGTGGCAGCATAATTCACTCGCAAAATATGAGCGGAGCGGGCAGCGGCAAATGTTGCCGCAGTTGCTGGTCACCATATTAAATTGTTGCCAACGAAAGGGTATGCACTTTGTTGTTGTTGTTGTTGGTCTTGTTGATGTGCTTTTGGCAAGTTTATTGCAGTTGCAACTTATGCTCATCGATTGGGGCATTGTAAATTATGGTAGCGCCAGTGTCATTGTTTGTTGTTGTAGTTGTAGCTGCTTTTTCGGTTGTCGCACAACACAAAGAGATAATGGCGGAACTTATGACAGTTGCAAACGAGCGCTCATTATTTGATGTTATGTATCACTGGCGACAGTTGTTGCAACTCAATTCGTGCGGCGCGCAACTGTTGCAGTTGCAACGAGCTCAACTAAATAAGGCGTAACGAGGCCAAATGACGGGGCCGAATGATTTTTGCAAGCAGCATAAATGCAAACGAAACGCACAAGGCACAACAACAAGCAAAGTTAAAGTTGCAACAACCAATCGGCGTCGAGAAGACAGCGAAAGAAGGAACAGAAGACCACAAAAAAAGCACAAACGACAATACGGCAAAAGCAACAATAAGAAACAAAAAAATGCAACAGTTGAAAAAAATGTGCAACAAATAACAACAACAATTGCAATAAGTGCAACAAGAAAAGAGAAAACAGCAAAAACATTGTGGCCGACAAAAAATTGTGCAACCATCTTTTGTGTGTGCAACAATTGGCCGCTGAGGAGATATTAATGCGCCGCAAGTGGGACGCAATGCAACGTGTGTGCAATGCAGCTGTGGTGCATGCAACACATATGAGACGGGCGTGCAACCCTCGCTTTGCTCAGCTGACAGTCGCTCTGTGCTGCCGTTGTTGTTGCTTGTTGTTGTTGATTTTGTTGTTGCTACCTTTGCATGCATTGCAAATGCGCGGCATGCAACAGGCGGCAAATGCATGCAAAAAAATGCAGAGAGCACAACGACAACGACACGTTGCACATTGCCGTCGTGTGTGTATGCGTCATGCTGCATGTCGCGCTCACATGACGAATTATTGCACCACGCAACAAAACAAACACACACACACACAAATATGTACAATGTGAAAACTCACTCGTGCAAAGTGTGTGACAGTTGAAGTCGCTTTCTTCCCCCGGCTCTGCTTTTCCGTTCGTTTTGTGCTGCAGTCGTCAGTTGCGCGTGCAACACGCTTGCTGCGTTCCCCCCTTCCCCCGCCCCCCGCTAATTGCATAATTCACTTCATATGCGAAACGGCTATTTATGCGGATTCCCGCTGTCAGCCATGCAATTTTTTCGCCGCTTCACTTTGCTCTTCCTGCTTCTTCCACTTTTGGCTGCTTATGAAAAGATAATGAAATAATGCAATCAGCATGCATTGAGGCCACGCCTACTGTGGCTTTCATAAAAAGCGCTTCGCAAAGAAAGTGTTAAACGCGCGGGAGTGGCAGTCGTGCAGTGGGGCGCGGCAGGGGGCGCTAATAAAGCGCACTTGTCGCTCTTCGTTGGTGACACTCGCACGAATGTGTGTGAAGATTTTGCTTCTAGCCTGCGGGCTG